>JADBJO010023294.1:0-2500 GCA_016801955.1 Conus betulinus
GGACTGTACAGTATTAATTTTCACCTCCTTCCCTCTCTCATAAACCATTCAAGCTCAGCAATTCATACACTGGTGTCTTTTTTTTTTCTTTTTGGCTGGGGTTTTCATTTTTTTCATTTGTGGCAGAGTTTTAATCGAACCAGACTTTTTTTTTTTCAGGACAGTCGTCTTTCATCATTAGAGGTGTGTATTCTAGGCTTCTTGCTGGTTTTGGAAATGGGTCATGGTCAGCTTTTCTTTCTGCTGAAGGAGAGGAGTTCTCAGCAAAGTTCTCATGCCTTGCGATCTAATGACTGCGGTTTCTGCCTGCATCTTCTTTTTCAGTCAAGACAGTATTTTTGCTGCAGAGTTTATTCAACAGTTCTCACCACTTGCTTACTTTCTTCTTCTTCTTGTAGAAGGCTTTTGTGCCAGATCCTCAAACTGAAGAATGGAAGAGAAAAGAAAACACTGTGATATGGAACTTTACCAAACAAAAAAAAAAAAAAAAGAAAAAGAAAAAGAAAATGGAGGAATGGTCAGAGAGAGGCTCAGGGTGTAGAGGGGTGTGTGTAAAGAAGTATATGAACAGTCAGTACTTTTTTTTTGTTTTGTTTTGTTTTTTCCAGTCTTTCGGGAAAAGGGGGGTCCCACTCAGTGCATCTGTCTCTCTTTAAGTAAAGATGGCCGACAAAAAAAAAAAAAGAAGAAGAAAGACTCTTGAGATGAGCAGCTGCTGAGGACTGATGCTTTTTTTAATTCTGCAGGTGTACATTTTCTTTCACATACCAGAGTCAAGAAGTGTTTGCCTCTTTTTTTGTGCATACTGGTGGCTTTGAGATGTAGCCTCCTGTTGGGGAAAACCACAGTGTGTGTGATTAGTGCTTGGGTTGTTATAGTGGGAAATCTGTGCGCAATTTGCATTTGGGTTGTTTGTAGCGTGACATTTGTGTGTGATTTGTGCTTGCTTTGCTGTAGGAAGAAATCTGTGTATGATCTGTACGTGATTTGTTGTAGCTGGAAATCTGTGTGTGATTTGTACTTGGTTTCTGTGTAGTGGGAAATATGTGTGTGATTTGTATTTGGTTTTTATTATGTAGCGGAAATCTGTGTGTGATTTGTTTTTGGTTTTTATGTAGTGGGAAATCTGTGTGTGATTTGTACTTGCTTTTTGTGTAGTGTGAAATCTGTGTGTGATTTGTACTTGCTTTTTTTTGTGTGGCAGGAAATCTGTGTGTGATTTGTACTTGCTTTTTGTGAAGCGGGAAATCTGTGTGCAGTTTGTACCTGACTTGTCATGGAGGGAAGTCAGTTGTGTGTAGCTCGTATTTTGGTTGTCTTAGTCATAGAAAAAGTGTATTTGTGACTGGTACTTGGATGGTCTTAGAAATCTGTGTGTGATGTTTTTTTGGGTTGTGTCAGTTGTGTGTAGCTCGTATTTTGGTTGTCTTTTCATAGAAAAAGTGTATTTGTGACTGGTACTTGGATGGTGTTAGAACTCTGTGTGTGATGTGTTTTTGGGTTGTGTCAGTTGTGTGTAGCTCGCATTTTGGTTGTCTTTTCATAGAAAAAGTGTATTTGTGACTGGTACTTTGATGGTGTTAGAAATCTGTGAGTGATGTTTTTTTGGGTTGTGTCAGTTGTGTGTAGCTCGTATTTTGGTTGTCTTAGTCATAGAAAAAGTGTATTTGTGACTGGTACTTGGATGGTCTTAGAACTCTGTGAGTGATGTGTTTTTGGGTGGTGTCAGTTGTGTGTAGCTCGTATTTTGGTTGTCTTTTCATAGAAAAAGTGTATTTTGTGACTGGTACTTGGATGGTGTTAGAACTCTGTGTGTGATGTGTTTTTTGGGTGGTGTCAGTTGTGTGTAGCTCGTATTTTGGTTGTCTTTTCATAGAAAAAGTGTATTTGTGACTGGTACTTGGATGGTGTTAGAACTCTGTGTGTGATGTGTTTTTGGGTGGTGTCAGTTGTGTGTAGCTCGTATTTTGGTTGTCTTAGTCATAGAAAAAGTGTATTTGTGACTGGTACTTGGATGGTGTTAGAAACTCTGTGTGTGTGATGTGTTTTTGGGTTGTGTCAGTTGTGTGTAGCTCGTATTTTGGTTGTCTCAGTCATAGAAAAAGTGTATTTGTGACTGGTACTTGGATGGTCTTAGAACTCTGTGAGTGATGTGTTTTTTGGGTTGTGTCAGTTGTGTGTAGCTCGTATTTTGGTTGTCTTAGTCATAGAAAAAGTGTATTTGTGACTGGTACTTGGATGGTGTTAGAACTCTGTGTGTGATGTGTTTTTTGGTTGTGTCAGTTGTGTGTAGCTCGTATTTTGGTTGTCTTAGTCATAGAAAAAGTGTATTTGTGACTGGTACTTGGATGGTGTTAGAACTCTGTGTGTGATGTGTTTTTGGGTTGTGTCAGTTTGTGTGTAGCTCGTATTTTGGTTGTCTTTTCATAGAAAAAGTGTATTTGTGACTGGTACTTGATGGTGTTAGAACTCTGTGTGTGATGTGTTTTGGGTGGTGTCA
>JADBJO010023294.1:12500-26750 GCA_016801955.1 Conus betulinus
TCAAGAACAACCAAATGTATCTTGACTCTAGCACCTTTAACAAAGATGTTCTTCTCAAGTTCATTGATCTTGTTTCGCAGGTGAAGGTATTTGTCCTTTGCTGTTGAGATGTTAAGAATTGTTTGTCTCTCACTGCTTAAGTTCTTAGATCAAGAGGATACAGGATAAGTATCTTGCCTGGTTTTTCCCACTACACACCTTTGTTGGAGTCCAGTTGACTCACGCCGGTCACTAACCCAGTTATGGGCATCACAGTCACATATGCAGCCAGAGAATTGGCCGAGTTGACCCTCTCAGGTGATCACATCTGCAAATTTCTTGTTATCTGCTGTGCAGTGAGGTCAGCTCACTGCATGCTGGTAACCTTTGACCTCTCACAACGGCTATGTTTGTGATAAAAACTTGACAGTTTGATGTTATCAGCAGCAAATTGCATTGGATCACACAGTCAGTTTGTGAACAGGATGCAACAATGAACTAATCTAGTCAAAGAGAAGTTGTGAATGCCTTTCATATGCGCTTTTGTGGTTGTTTTGATTTTCTCACAAGCAAAAGGTGAAGATCTTTATCCCATCCTGTCCTGACCTGTATGAATGTGAACTGACTGAAAAGACTTCTGAGATGAGAATTGACACCTAGTGGGAATTATGGCATCAGACTTCCTGGAGAAGAGCATTTTTCCTAATCCCTTTTACTGCCTGAAATGTAGGACTTCTACATACTCAGTTAGGTTTTGTGTTATTTGCTTTATATTTGTGCAGTCTGTGTGACTCACTTAAGTTTTTTATTTAATTATATTTGCTGTCTGTATGTTCATTTCCTGTCAGAGTATTACAACCCTGCAACTGTCAAAGGAAGGAGTACTGTGGACAGCGAGATGGGATCAGTCAAAGGATTGATTCTGAAAAATGATGATCTGCTTCACCATTATGTTTTAAGACAGCACTTTCATTTGCAAAAGTCCACCAGCTTTTGTGCAAAGTCTGTCAGGTTGGAGTTCAAGTCCATGTTGGCTGCAAGTCGGCTGATGGAATGAAATGGCTGATGAGAATGGACATACAAACTGCGTATGATACTCACAATAAAATGATACTGAATATGTATCACATCATACATTATATCGTATCATATCATATCATATCATATCATATCACATCATAAAATATTATATATCATATTATATATATCATATGTTTCTAAAGATCTTTGGGAAAAAAAAGGGGGGGGGGGGGAGGAGAAAGAGGAGGAGAGATGGGATGAATAAGAGGGTGTTAAAGTGCACACCGGCAGTGTATGGAAACTGTTGAGGTCTGTATTGTAAACAGAAGCATAAGTCTGTGCCCAACTCTAGAGGGGTGTAAACAAATAGTTCTGTTTACAATACCGAACCCAGCAGTTCCCATATGTTTGTTAAAAGCACTCTCTCTTTTTCATTTTTCGTCTCTCCTGCTTTTCTTCGCCCCCCACCCCCTCACCCACACCTTTTCTTGAAATCATTATCAAGCCATTTTCATAGTGTCTGAAGGCTTGTTCATCTGGCCTTTTCTGCCCCCATGATAATTTACTGTGTTTGTCCACTTGTTTGTTTTTTGTTTTGTGTTTGTTTTTCATGTTGTCTCTAAAAAAGACGGATAGGTCCAGGCTCATCACTTCGGTATTTGTTACATTTATTTGGTGGCAAAGCATGTCCAGCATTTACTTTCATATCCGTTTCTGTTTTGGCATGCGGTCAAGACAGTGATGAACCCAGCCCCTGGGACATGTCTCAGCAGAAAATGTTGTAGCAGTCAAAGGGTGAATGATTGTGGTGGGGTATCTGCAAGGGGTGAATGAGGATTGTGGCAGGGTGACTGCAGTCAAGGGGTGACTGAGGATTGTGGCAGGGTGGTCTGAGGGGTGAAGGGGTGAAAATGATCATTGTGGTGGGGTGTCTGACTGAGGAATTGTGGCAAGGGTGTGGAGGATGTGTCAAGCCATCTGAAGTCAAGGGTGAATGAGGATTGTGGCAATGAGGTGTCTGCAGTCAAGGGGTGAATGAGGATTGTGGCAGGGTGTCCTCTGCAAGGGGTGAATGAGGATTGTGGTGGTGGGTCTGCAGTCAAGGTGTAAATGAGGATTGTGGGCAGGGTGTCTACAGTTGGGGTGAATGAGAGATTGTGCAGTGTGTCTACAGTCAAGGGGTGAATGAGGATTGTGGCAGGTTGTTTCCTACAGTCAGGGGTGAATGAGGATTTGTGGCATTTGGGTGTTTTACTACAGTCAAGGGTGAATGAGGATTGTGGCAGGGTGTCTACATTCAAGGGGGAATGAGGATTGTGGCAGGGTGTCTCAGTCAAGGGGTGAATGAGGATTGTGTGGCAGGGTGTCTACAGTCAAGGGGTGAATGAGGATTGTGGTGGGGTTGTCTGCAGTCAAGGAATTGAGGATTGTGGCTGGGTGTCTACAGTCAAGACAGTGATGAACCCAGCCCCTGGGACCTGTCTCAGCATAAATTTGTAAGCAGTACAGTGTTGAATGAGATTGTGTGCAAGGGTGTCTGCACTCATGGGTTGAATGAGGATTGTGGTTTGGGTTTCCTGCAGTCAGGGGTTAATGAGGATTGTGGCAGTGTGTCTTGCAGTCAATGTGTGCATGAGGATTGTGGCAAGGTGTCTACAGTCAATGGGGTGAATGAGATTGTGGCGTGAGGTTCCTACAGTCCAAGGGGGAATGAGGATTGTGGTGGGGTGTCTGCCGTCAGGGGTGAATGAAGGATTGTGGTGAGTTTCTGCAGTCAAGGGGGTAATGGAGGAGTTGTGGCAAGGGTTCTACAGAGTCAAGGGGTGGAATGAGGATTTTGTGGCTGTGTTGTCTACAGTCAAGGTGTGAATGAGATTGGTGGTGAGTTTTCTGTAGTCAAGGGGTGAATGTAAGGATTGGGCTGGGTGCTAACAGTCAAGGGGGGAAATGATGATTGTTGGCTGGGTGTCTACCGTCAAGGGGGGACTGCGAGATTGTGGGCAAGGCTTGTCTACATCCAAGGGGTGAATGAGGTTGTGGTGGAGGTGTCTGCATCAAGGGTTGAATGATGATTGGTGGTTGGGTAATCTGCGTCAAGGGGTGAAATGATGATTTTGTGTGGGTATCTGGCCAGTGGGGAATGAGATTGTGGCTGGGTGTCTACAGTCAAAGGTGGTTAATGAGATTGGGCGAGGGTGTTGCAGTCAAAGGTGAAGAGGGATTTGTGGCAGGTGTCTTAGGTGCCAAGGGTTGAATGGAGACATTGTGGCAGGGTGTCTACAGCCAAGTGGTGAATAGATGGATTGTGGCAGGAAGGTCTGCAGTCAGGGGGGATGAGGATGTGTGCTGGTGGCCTAAAGTCAAGGGGGAATGAGGATTTGTGGTGAGGTGTCTGCATCAGGGGGCATGAGGATATGTGGCTGCTGTGTGTCCTACAGTCAAGGTGGTGAATGAGGATCGTGTGGTGAAGTGTCCTACGGTCAAGGTGTAATGATTATTGTGTCCGTAGTTTCTACATTCAAGGGGGTGAATAGGATTTGTGGTGATGTGTCTGCATTCAAGGGGGGAATAGGATATGTGGCTGTGGGTGGGTCCTACAGTCACGGGGGGATGAGGATTGGGGGGGTGGCTGGGTTCTACAGTCAAGGGTAAGAATGCAGGATTGCGGCTAGGGTGTCTTGCAATCAGGGGTGATGGGATTGTGCTGGGTGTCCTACAAGTCTAGGGGGTTAATGAGGACATTGTGGCTGGGTGTCTTACAGGCAGGGTTCTTATGATTTTGATGTGGTGTGGTCTGCCAGATCAATGGGTGATGAGGAATGTGGCAGGGTTAGTCTACGACTCAAGTTGTTACATGAGGATTGATGGGTGACAGTGTTCTACAGCAGGGGGGAATGTGGGATTGTGCAAGGGTGTCTGACAAGTCAATGGGTGACTTAGGATTGTGTGCAAAGGTGCATCCCTGCAGTCAAAAGGGGGGAATGAGATTGTGGCAGGGTGCATGACAAGTCCCGGGTGAATGAACGGATTGTTGGTAGGCTGTCTACAGGTCAAGGGGGGACGCAGGTTGTGCATGCGGGTTCTACAATCAAGTGATAAAAGATTGTGGTAAGTGTAACTACCGTCCATGGGGGAATGATATTGTGGCTGACGGGTGTCGAACAAGTCAAGAGGGTGAATGAGTAATTGTGGCCAGGCGTGTCACCACATAGCCAATCAATGGGGTGCATGAGGATTGTGGCTGGGTTGTCTACAGTTCCAAGGTGGGGAATGAGGATTGTGGCAGGGTGTCTACAGGGTGCATGGTGGTGAAGTGAGTCTTGTGCACCACAGGTGTTTACAAGTCATGGTGAAGATGAGGGATGTGGCTGGGTGTCTCACAGTCAAGGGGTGAATGGCTGATTGTGGCAGTTGTCTACAGTCAAGGGGGTGAATGAGGATTGTGGGCAGGGTGGCTGCAGTCAAGGATTGAAAGAGGATTGTGTGGCACGGGTGTCCTGCAGTCACGGGGTGAATGATGATATTGTGGCAGGGGTGTCAAGACAGTCAATGGTGAACTGGGGATTGGTGGCAGTGAGTCGCCATAGGGGTGGGTGACCATTGATGCTTGTGGGGTGAGTGACCATGTGCTGGAGAACAAGGGGCAACGAGGCGCGCGGCAGTCTGTTGTGGATGTCCCAGGCGATGAATGAGGCTTGTGTACCAGCCAGTTCTTCCCTGCTCCTGGCCACTGGACCAAGAGCTCCTCCCTTCCGGCCTTCCTCCGCGACCCACCACCACGAGGATTTCATGAGGGGGACGGCAGGCTTGGTTACAGCTTATCGTTCGTTTGAAGTGCCGTGGCAGGTGGAGGGGAGAGGAAGGGGTGGATGGGGATTGTGGAGCGGTGTATTACTGGGTGCGGGGTGAGGGGTGTGGTCATTGCCTCCCCTACCGTCCAGTTTAAAGAAGCGAGATTGAGGAGGTGAGACTACAAACAGTGAAGGTGATTGTGTGGTGTGTGGTGAATCAGGGGTGGTGGATTGTGGGTGGTGTGTACAGTCAAAGGGTTAATGAGGATGTGGCAGGTGGCTACAGTCAAGGGCTTTCTCCAGTGTTCTTAGGTGTCTCATGTGCCAGACCGTTCATGGATGGGGTGATTAGCCCGAGTGTGTAGACTATCACCTGGCGCGAGCGTTCGAGCGGTGTTGTGGCATTAACCCGGCGTGCTAAGTACCAGCAGTAGAAAATATTCAGTGGTCCGGGCCATGCTGGACTTGTGGCTCCTCGTACCTGCGATTTGCAAAACAAATACTCAGGTCGATACCACGACATAGCTTTCCACATATGGGTGAATAAAATTGTGATATCTAGATTCAGGCAGTAATTCTTTGAACGAACACTTAAGGATGTCACTAACTGGACCTTACCTATTAGAAAAGACCAAGGACAGCTTTTTGTGCGAGCCAGATCACAATCCGTAACGATGAATTTGTCACATCTTCGCTTTCCATCAGCCTGATCTGATTTTCCAGCCCAGGGAGAGGGGGGTGGGGTGGGTGGGGGGGTGTGGGTGGTTGTGGGGTGGTGGGGAGGGTCTGGGGGGGTGTGGGGGGTCCATCCCAAGAAGCTGCGTGTGTGTGCCTGAGTCTGGGTGTACAGGGCCACTCGTTTACGTTTTCGTCTCTTAATATGTTGTTTTCTATTAGAGGGTTTGCTCAAATTTTATGCCCAGCACTGCAGGCTTCCTTGTATCCTCCAGAGCAAGGCTGAAGCTGAATATTAATGAAATTTATTAAGGAAACTAACAGCCATGACTTGCAGTCACAACTGATATTAACCTCCCTAACAACCTCATTATCATCTACAGCATATTGCAGCTGAACATCATGAAACATGCTAAACCAGTGTTTTTGTCTGCTTTTTTTTTCTTGTCCACAGGTACTTCTCCAAGGGCCAGCACTGGCACGGAAGCTTCCATCCACTTCCCCATCACCCCCCCACCACCGTGCAGGTTTCAGCCCAGTGTCCACAAGGTGCAATGTCAGCCCGGGGGTAAAGCGTCCAGATGCCCAGGTAATCTGATAAGTATTGTAGGGTTTGGCTATAACTCCCTCATGCAGACTGCTGTCTTTCAGCGACATGGTGTCCAGTGCTGAAGGCAGATAAGACATTTTGCTCTCTCCACCAGCCAGTAATTGTGCGCCTCCTGCCTTTTATACCCCAGGTACATACCATCTGCCATGCTGGAGTGAGAGGACTGAGAAGGTTGGCTGCATGGTCAGCTTTCTCATGTTTTACCGAGTGTCAGGAATATTTCCATCTGTGGTGGACTTTTAATCCTTTCCAGAACCTTGTCCAACCTTGGTGACTGGTCCATAGCGCAGAAACCTTTCCGACCATGGTGGCTTTCCACTGGTTCAGAACCTTTCCATCCTTGGTGGACTTTCCACTGTTTCAGAAACCTTTCATCCTTGGTGGCTTTCCACTGGTTCAGACCTTTCCATCCTGGTGGACTTTCCACTGGTTCAGAACCTTTCTGTCTTGGTGGACCTTTCCACGGGTTCAGAACCTTTCCATCCTTGGTGGACTTTCCACTGGTTCAGAACCTTTCCATCCTTGGTGGACTTTTTCCACTGGTTCGGAACCTTTCCATCCTTGGTGGACTTTCCACTAGTTTTCAGAACCTTTCCATTCACTGATTTTGTTTAAAACCATCCAGCCTGGATGAGGGTTTTGTTGTTGTTTTTTTCCTGCAGTAATGATTTTGGAGTGATCAGCTTTGCCCGAAAAGTGTGACAAGGATTATTCATTCTTAGTGCAGATCCCTCAAACAAAAAGAAAAAAAACTACGTGATCTTGACTTTAGAAGTGAAAATAAGCAGAACTTTGTCTTCACTTTGTTGAAATATTCAGAGATTTAGTAATGGTACAGTTAGACGAGTTTGAGGAGAGAAACGTGAGGTGACTATAGCCGAGGGTGAGACCAGCCAGCCAACCCAGTACAGACAGAGACGATGGTGCCAAACACTGTGGATGATACATCCAGCACAAAGTGTCATACTCTATCGCATACGGGCTTCTGTGGTGTGTCACCATATTTGACACATAACTCCTCCATCATTCGCTTGTAGGACTAAGGTTCAACAAAGTGACCAGAATTTTACATTTGTTTCCATCCAGTTCAAATTCCTCGTATCACATCATTAACTAGTTTTCTTCTATAATGAAAAGAATTCAGTGTGACAATTCTTTTTTTTTTTTTTCAAACAGACAGTATTCAGCCAGTGACAAAGCTCGTGGTCACCACAGCAAGGAAGATCTCCTGAAGACGCGCACACGCACACACATACGCTTACACACACAGACACGACACACACACACACACACACCACCCACACTACCACACACACGACTAGAGACGAAGACTACCGTTCAGATTCTTGGGAATTTAAAAAAAGTATAAGCCATCGACAAACGGGCAGTTGATGGGATTGAACTATGACGTGAATGGAGGAAAACTTGGAAACGGACGTGCGTTCTTGCTTTTTTTTTTTTTCTTTAAACAACCCTCACCAAGTCGCCAGTATATGTTATGGAGGTACATACTGAATTGTAGACAGTGAATTTTTTTTTTGTGTCCAGTTCACTTTTTTTTTTGTTTTTCGGAGGGGCTTGTTTTTGGGTTTTTTTTTTTTTTTGTGGTTGGGGTTTTTCTGTAATGGAAGGTCCAAGGAGGAGGTTTTGGCGTGTTGTGTTCCACAAGAGTTTTTTTTTTGTCTTCGGGTTGTTTCTTTTTTTTTTTTTTTTTTGAGCATTTGTGCGGGGTAGACTAGTAATTGAGGGACCGACTTTTGAGACGCATGCCAAGTGAGCGGGCTGCCACGTTTCCTTGCGTTTTATCGGTTGTTTGTTTTGGCTTCCAGCAGAGCCCCAGTTTGAAAAACAAACATCGCTGAAGGTCAATGTATGTGGCCATGTATGTATATCAAGGGTATGGGAGTAGGGAAAGGGAGGTAAGGTGGTGGAAGTGGAAAAATACAGCTGTAATGATATGAAATCATAAAAAACAGAAACAAGTTATTGCAAAACATTGTAAAATGAAATGAATAACTAATAAATAAATTTTTAACAAAACACAAAGACAGTGGCATTGCAATTCCAAGAATTGAAAATGGTAAAAACTCAGAGCTGGAATATTTTGAGAGGCAGGTAGGTCGGATCATATGGACCATTGAGTGATTTGTGTGGGACTCACCCCTCACTCCTCCACCCCTCAATCACCCAGCCCTTCCACGGCACGATCACACACACACACACAACACACCCAGCCCACATCACACACATGTCACATCCCTCCAGTTTTCCCCCTAAGGGATATGATTTTCCTCTTTACTGTTAATAGTGCTTCGAAGTATCGCCTTTCTTGTTAGGAGTGTTCCCATACCCCCTGGTCTGTGCTGTGTGTGTGTATATGTGTGGGTGTGTGTTGTGTGTGTGCGTGTGTGTGTGTGTGTATTCGTCTTCAGTTGTTGGTTTGGTCCTCTGCATGAGTCTCTTGGCAGCCTGGGAGGGGGAGTGATGAGGACTTGCTGCTCACCCCACGTCCCTACCCCCCAACCGTTCCTTACCCCCTGCCCATCACTTGTGTCTTAGGCCATACTACAAATACCATGTCTCAGTTTTTGTGTGTGTTTTGTGTGCTTTTAACCATCCCATTCACCATCTATTGCTCATGTGGGAATGCTTGCGTGTGCTGTCTCAAGAACTTGGTATTTTTTTTTTGTTATCTTGCTTTTTCATTTAAAATTTACAAAAATGGTACATGTTTGAAACTGCCCACAGTGTGTGTTTGTGTATTTTTTGTTGACAGGGTGTGTGTGTGTGACAAGTGGGGTGGGGGGGGGGGGGGGGGGGTAATGCATGGGGGGGGGGCTGACGGATGGGGCAGCTAGCTTGGGGGGGGGGGGGGGGGGGGGGGGGGTGGAGGGGGTGGGAGCTTGGGGGGGGGGGTGGGGGTGGGATGTAGCAGTTTGGTTATTCTGCATAGCTGAGGTGGCATGTAGCATATATGCTGTGCTAGCTTAAAAAGGGGTGAGAGCCGTGGGGGTGGTGTGGAGTGAATATTTTGACCTTCTTGCTACAAGCGTGGGGAACAGATGGTATTTCTCTTAAGGGAGTAGTATGGGGCCTTGTACATGCTAACTTGATTGATTTGGTTAAAAGGTGGGATAGGATGGGGAGAGGTACTGTATGGTGTATTGTACTTGCTAAGGTCGA
This sequence comes from Conus betulinus, assembly GCA_016801955.1. Classification (NCBI taxonomy): domain Eukaryota; kingdom Metazoa; phylum Mollusca; class Gastropoda; order Neogastropoda; family Conidae; genus Conus; species Conus betulinus. The sequence continues at coordinate 21,759 of JADBJO010023294.1, forward strand.
TGACAGCTTTAAACATCTATATTGGCTAAGGGAGAAACAATGACCTGGTGTATACTTATCAAGGGGCGAAATTGCATGTGCGTCTACCGCTAGCTAGAGGAAGGAATAGAATATGGTGTATTCTTGGCAGATGAACCAGCCTATGATGTATACTTGGCTAAAGGGAGAAAACAGCATGTAGCGTGTATCACTTATTGCTTAGGGAAAAAATAGCAATTTGTCTATGCTTGCAGATGAAAGAAAGGCATGAGTGTATACTTGCTAAAAGGAGAAATAAAGCTATATTCGTATACCTTGCTAGGGAAAAAAATAGCCTTTTTGTTATCTTTTGATTTTAGATTGAAAGAAAGGGCATGGGGTGTCTTCTACTCTTGCTAAAGGAGAAATAAGGCATCATGACGTATTCTTGCTAAAGGAGAAAGAATATTGTATATTCTTGCTAAAGGGGAAATGCACTTTATCTATGCTTGCTAAAGGTTGAAGAAAATATGTCATCTCATTCTCTTGCTAAAGGAAGAAATAACATGTTGTCAACTCTTGCTACATAGAGGATATGGCATGTGCATATCTATCTCTTGCTAAAGGGAGAAAGTGTATCTATCTTGCTAAAGGGAGAAAATAACATGCTATCTACTCTTACTAAAGAGAGAGTGTAACATGTCATCAACATCTTGCTTAAAAGGGGAAACATAACGTGCATCTACTCTTGCTAAAGGGATAAATAACAGTCGATTCTTTGCTAAAGGAAGAAATAATATGTCATCTACTCCTTGCTAAAAGGGAAAAATAACATGTCATCATACTCTTGCTTAAAAGGGAGAAAATACCTCATGTCATCAACTCTTGCTCAAAGGGGGAAAATTACATGTCATCAACTCTTGTAAAAGAGGGAGGAAATAACATGTCGTCAACTCTTTGCTAAAAGGGGAAATAAAATTCATCAAACATCTTTGTTTAAAAGGGGAATCAACTGTCATCTCTTGTGTAAGGGAGAAATAACATGTCATCAACCTCTTGTTAAAGGGGAAATAACATGTCATCAACTCTTGTTAAAGGGGGAAATAACATGTCATCAACTCTTCCTAAAGGGAGAAATCACATGTCATCTACTCGGGCTAAAGGGGGTAACATGTCACATGTCATCAACTCTTGTCCCAAAAGGGGGGAAATAACATGTCATCTACTCTCTTGTCAATGTCAAGGGGGAAATAACATGTCATCAACTCTGGCTAAAGGGGGGGAAAACCTGTCATAACATGTCCTCACGTCTCTTCCTAAAGGGAGAAATCATCAACATGTCATCTACTCTCACTAAAGGGAGGAAATGGCAAGACGGTCAGTACAGGAGCTTCAGGAGAGGGCAGTGATTTTTCAGTGATTTTTCTTTTTTTTTTTTTTTCAATGTTTGCTGAGCAGACAGGCGTGCTGACATACAGCTGGCCACTCTGGCCTAGCTGTCTGTGTATTTGTGTTTGATGATTCATATGTGTCAAGACATGACGAGCACATGAGTACATGTGCATATATCCATGTCTGTACTTCAGTGTTTGTGTTTTAAAGAATGTATTACCACAGTTGAATGTTATGGTATTAAGATATTGATGTCCATTTTTATTTTATAGGACACACACGACACACACACAGACACACACACACTCACAGCCACCATCACCCACCACCACCACTGATCCGATGATGAACTGATGATTCCTCTACAAATTATCTTTGATGTGTCTTTGATGTAAATACTGACCTATATGTATTGAAGGAGCACAAGAAAGCCGCGAGGGCTTACAAGCTCCTACCGACCTACCTACCTACCTACCTATTTTCTAAGCTTTGTGTTTACACAAACTTTTACTCAGACTCATACTCATGCTTACACTGCATGCATGCCTATGATATATGCTTGCTAGACAAATAGCATATGGTATATGCTTGCTAGAGAAAAGAGCATATGGTATATGCTTGCTAGAGCTAGCATATCGTATATGCTTGCTAGAGAGAAATAGCATATGGTATATGCTTGCTAAAGAGAGAAATATTAATGTTATCTTGCTAAGGAAGAAATATATATGTCTACTCTTGCTAAAGGGATGATCTTCACATGCACACATGTGCGCCATGCTTCATACACACAGACACACACTCATGCATGTTCACATGCACACGTGTGCGCATGCATACACACACACACACACACACGCATGCACGCACTGCACGCGTGCACGCAACGCCACGCGCACGCACAAAACATGCACACACACACATACAACACACACACCACATATATGCGCATGCACGCACACACACGCACACACTGTCATGCACAAACACATGCACGCACACCCACATGCACATAAACACACACAGACACACACACAGACACACACACACACCATCGATACCACCACCACCACCCACTCCGATGATGAACTGATGATTCCTCTGCAAATTATCTCTGATGTGTCTTTGAAACTCTCTAGCCTCAATTGCCCAATAGCCATGAACTGGGTCTGTTATTTGCTGCACCATTGTTTGACATTTGAAATCAACACGTTTTTGGTATTTTGATGCTCTCTTCATCTCCCCTCTGTGTAAAGTATAGTTCTGTATACACTCGCAGAAACACACACACACACACACACACACACACACACACACACACCCATGATGCATGCACACACACACACACACACACACACACACACAACACACACACACACACACACAACACACACACACACACACACACACACACACACACACACACACACACGTACACAGTCGCACACATACACTTGCACACATACAATACCACACACTTGCACACACGCACACACACACACACACACACACACACACACACACATGCACATGTATACATACAGAGAGAGAGAAAAGCAAAGCAAGAGGTACACACACACACATACCATCTTGACTCTTTTCATTAAATTTACATTTGATCTGACAATGCAAGATCTGGAAGTACTCTACTATATTGTAAGATGTAAAGTAATGTCATTATTCTGTGATATGAGAATTGATGAAACCTCTTCTCTACTTCGTGTTGCATTTTGTTCATCTGTTTTACGTTTTTGTATTTAAGCATGAGTATTTACTTTGTGCATGCGCTGTCTCCTCTTGTAATACTGATGAGTACGTGGAGAGAAAGAGAAGATTAAAGGGTATGTGGGGGCTCAAAGTATTATTTTCACACCATTGTCAAAAAGCTTTTGAATTAATGATTATTATATCAATACATCTCATTTACTGTTGTTTAGTGAATGTTTCTGAAAGAAACATTCATATCTGAGTATGGATGTATAGCATGCATTTTAAATCTCCGTCTGTCTATATCTGTCTCCCCTTTCCCCTCCATCTCTCCTTTCCCCTCCATCTCTCTTTCTCTCCACTCTCTCCCTCTCCATCATCTCTCTCTCTCTCACTTCTTGTTTTTATGTTTGTGGTGGAAAAAGTCATTTCATTTACATCAAATGTATTTTTTTGTCAAATAAATATTGAGTGCAATCTTCCGTGAAAAAAGTGTCTCAGAGACTATCATGGGGATTGATGTTAATGATGGTAATGCTGTCGATGATGTTATCAGTTTTTGGAAAGCATATGATAAATATTCATACGCATTTTGTTCTTGTTTCTTTCAGAGATTTTTTGCTGTTTTTGATATCCTTTTTCCATTCTTCTTGGCTCTATTCTTCCCGCCCCCCCACCCCCCCCAACTCTCCACCCCCCTTTTCTGTGTCTCTCTCTTCTCTTTCTTTGTTAGCCTGACATATCAAATTTTGTGAAAATGCATGTCCTCATTTATTTTTGCCGTAGTCTGTTGACTTAAAGTCGTGTGAGCTTTTAAGTAATGATATGAAATATGCTTCCCATTCTTTTAATATTGGACAGAAACTGTTGCATGTTTCAGTACATCAACTAAAAAACTACCTCCAAAGTGAACCACATATTGTAATATTCTGCTACTCACCTTTTTACTACGTCCCCTAGTCCACCTTTTCTCATCCCCCCTCTCCCTCGCCCTGTGGAGCCACCCACCTCCTCTACATAAACTCCCTCCCCCTCAAGCCCACATGGGGTTTATTGAACAGAAAAAGACTAAAATGGGTGTGTGTGGTGTGTGTGTGTGTGTGTGTGTGTTGGGTGTGAGATAGACAGACAGACAAATAGAGAGATTGAAATGTCTCTGTGAGGAACTGGTGCCCATCAGTTTCACTGCTTTTCTGCCTTTATGCTTCAGTGTATACCAGATATTTCATCTTCATGTACGCTTTTTTTGTTTGTTTCTGTTTTCTTGCTGCTTTTGATTATTGGTAAAGTGTAAAACACAGCTTTGAAGGGTGGAATGCGGGATTGAGGGGGAGGGGAGGGAGCAGTGTTTTTGTTGTTGTGATTGCTGTTTGCTAAAGGTTTAGCACGTCACCGTTTCATTCTATGGCAGATAGTTTTTTTGTTTCCTTTCCACTTCCCATTGATGATTAGAGAGTGAACACGATAGCAGGCGCTCGGTTTGCAATATCTGCTGTCTAGTGGGTTTATGTAACTGTGTTGGGTATGTGAGTGGGGAGGGGGTTTGTGGAGGTGGGGGAGTGAAGGTATCTGTTTGTTTCGCACTGCCTCGATTCTTCTGCCCCTTTCCATTTACATCGCTTTGATTGATTGCCTCCCTTTTTAAAAGATTGATTCCCTCTCTTCAAAAAGTTTCTTTTGTTTTTTTATTTTGAAAATTAAAATATTTCACTTCTGTGGATACAAGATTTTACCCTACTCACAGTAACGCATTCCATATCCTTTAAAGGACATGCTTTTGTTTTTTTAGGTCACTTTTTTCTCATGGTTTAGTGTAAAGGTTTCTGTTTTCCCTCCCAGTAAGGGTAGAGTACAATGTCTGTGAAAATGTTTCTTTTTGTTTTTCTCGTTATTTTTTTCCTTTGCACCATCGCCATTCTTTTTTGAGGCGCAGGTAAT
>JADBJO010023295.1:0-26750 GCA_016801955.1 Conus betulinus
GCCTGCAAACGAAACCAATCAATATTAGGGAAGTGCAAAAAATATACTCCACATCAGACTGTAGTGATGACGAGATTAAAGAATTCTGCTACCAGCCCAAATGGTCATCATTAACCTTGACAAGAAAAGACATCCTCATCATTCAGGGTGACTGGCATGCCAAGGCTGGCAGAGATGCCAAAGAAGAGCTTGTGCGACCCACCATGATAGAGGACTATGCCTGCTAGAATTTGCCTATGATAATGACTTGGTTCTTGCCAGCACTCGGTAGGCATAAAGCATTATGGGGAAAAAAGGATAAACGGAAAGAAAAGTGGCGTTTCAAGGAAAACAAAATGGTGAAGAGGAAGAGAAGAAGACAACTGCTTTGTTTGTATGTTTCTTTGAATCCATACTATTGTAGCCAAGCTGGCTAGACAGAGCTGTCTTAGGCTGTCACCATTCAGATTCTGCACAAACTGAGAACACGCATTATATACACCTTCTACACTATAAACTTATCGCAAGACAATTAATCAACTGATTTCTTTCAAACTGATTTAACTATGTGCTGGTGAGTGCGCCACCCATTCTTTTTATTCATCATCCCTACATCAAAAAAAAAAGTAAAGAATTAATCATATTCATGACATTGCCACAAATGTCTACTAAAATGACCTTACGGGAACTGACAAGCTGATTGGACAGCTTGAGTCTATTCTTGACAGGGAGCACAGTTTCACTGCCCTGTCAGCAAGTGAGGACAATCAACATCAGATGGGACATTAGATAGTCTACAGAAATAAACCAGTATTTTCTAGGGCAAGGACAAGTGACTGGGTCACAAAGGCACAAAGATAATGAACAGTAGTAAAGAATTATTAAAAAAAAAAAAAAAAAGAAAAAAGCCAAGGACTGACCTGCCACTCATCCTTGTCCAGGTAGAAGATGGCGGCAAAGGTGTCAAAATGACGCTTGAGGAAGCTGTAGCCTCCAAAACACAGAATGTTGTCTGCTGAGGGAAAGGACGTGAGGGCGGCGGTGAAGTCAGAGGGGAATCTCGTGTCCAGTACTGTCCACTGGTCAGCCACCATGCTGTAACTCTCACATGTCTGCAATCAACCATACACTCCTGGTGGGAGGGGCTCTTTCATTACTATAATGACCCCACTCCTTGTCTGTGCATGCGTGTGTGCGCGCGTCTGCACATGCATGCAGCTTACATGTGTGAGTGTGTGCTTGGGGGGTGTGCTTGAATGTGCGTGCGTGCGTGCGTGTGTGTGTGTGTGTGTGTGCCTATATGCATGCATGTGTGTGTATGTTGTGTGTGTGTGTATGTTGTGTGTGTATGTGCGTGCGTGTGTGAGTGTGTGCGTGCATGCGTGCGTGCGTTTCTATGTTTGCATGCATATGTGGCTTACGTGTGGCAGTGTGCTTGGTTTGCGTACCTATATGTATGCATGTGTGTGCGTGTGTGTGTGTGTGTGTGTGTGTGTGTGTGTGTGTGTGTGTGTGTGTGTGTGTGTGTGTGTGTGTGTGTGTGTAAGTCTGTGTGTGTGTGTGCGCGTGTGTGTAAGTCTGTGTGTGTGTGTGTGTGTGTGTGTGTGTGTGTGTGTGTGTGTGTGTGTGTGTGTGCGTGACTGTGTGTGCGTGTGTGTATGTGCATGTGTGTATGTGCATGTGTATAAACACGTAACATTAACCTAAGGATGGGGAGCCTGCTGGCTTGGTGAATAAGCCATCTGACTCTTGTTCTAAGGTCTACAGTTTGATTCCCACTGAAGACAGCCAGACTGGAAGCGATTGTAAAAATTAGAGAGGTGGAGGGCGGTGATGGGGGAGTAGGTTGGTTTGTTTTGACATGCTATCACACACAGAGCAGAAGACAGACTGATACCTCATCTTTTAACAACCACAGTAAAAGTAAGTTCTTTCAATGAAATTACTTTCAAACCCGATCGTCATCATAACTTAGCACAAACTTGTGCCCTGTTGCTGGCTTTCTTCAATATTTCAGTGACTGCAGTCACCACCACCATTGTTCCTACATATCAGCACACTGTTGAAGAAGCAGACACAGCCAGACAAGATTTTGCATGCAAAGATTCGCAAGAGTTGTTGCTCTTTGGCAAAGACATCCACACTGGCACAATATCATGGATACACATCACTAATGCAATTACTGCTTAAGAACTTTGCCTCCAGATTTTATTTTCAAACGACTCTGTTGGTCGCAACATCCCAATGACCAATTGCTCATCAAATAATATAAAACATGATAAAAATTATCTATACTGATTTCATCAGAATTAACACCATCATACTTTATTACAATGATCATCATCCATATCTTTTACTCCTGTCTATTAACCTGTAAGTTAAGAACTTGGCCAGCAGTGGTATGGCATCCTCCAATGACGTAGAGTTTCTCGCGGAAGGCAGTCATGGTGTGGTAGGAGCGTGCCGTGTGCAGCGAGGCACACACCGTCCACTTGCCAACCTTGGGTCGGAAACAGTAGACGGCATTGGTGTGACCTTGACCCGTGTGACCTCCAGAGATGTAGAGGCAACCATTGTGCACACAGCCTGTAGTTACACACACACACACAGCACAGTCATGTCAGCAAAAAGAAAAATGTATGATTTCTAATTCCTTCTACACCACGAAAAAAAAAAGAAAACTGAAGAAAGGAAAGAAAGGATGGACCAATACACCATGGCATACTAGTAGTGTCACAAGCTGCTGACAGAAGATTGTTGCTTAAAAACCAATCAGAACCATGACATCATATTAACCTGTCAACAATCAAGCTGTTTTAACCTAACATATATCAAACTCCCCAATACATCTTCAGACAGCCAGCCAAAACTCATGAAACTGGCTTTCTGTTGTATTGAAAAAAAAAAAAATTACCTGTGACTCAAAAATCACACACTTTAATTTGTACAGAAGTCTAGTATTGGATGAAATAAAATGTTCATGTCTTGTCTGTGTGTTGCTGATGGTTATGACCAATCATTCTGTCATCGCCAGCATGTGTGAAAATCAGTCAGAATATCAATGCTGACAGACTGCATTAAGTTTGAAAATAACACTAACAGCTATTTCGCTGAAAACAAGGTAAAATACAAGTAAACACAACAAACACTGAGAATCAGGGCTGCCAACAGGGTAGTGGTTTGTGCATTTTTTTTCTGTTGTAATGTGTGAAGAGGATGTATTTGTCCAAAATTCACATGTCTGTTTTCACACTGTATATCAAATCCGCGTTCTTTTGACACCTTGTTTGTGTGTTGTGTATTTTGTCCTTTAAAGTCTCAATCAAGTCTGAATCAAACGCCTTCATAAAGTCCATACTGATGTCTGAGCAGTTGTTTCTCAATGTAGCAGCACCTACTAGGCAGCTTTTTCAATCACAGTCATAGTCAAAGGATTGTCCTTTTTCTGATGATATCATGTTTCATTCTGGCCAGTCACACTGAACAGAGGGTGAAAGAACTGTTCTAAAAATATTCCTGCCCTTTATGAAACACAGAGTAAATGGCATCCATAGGAACTGAAGCCAACAGTTCACTATACCACAGCTTCATGTTCAACCTTTCCCAGGTAACTTGTATGCATGATAAGGGTGTATGAGATTAAAAAGTTGTGGTAAACTAGTAGACTTGCAGTTAAAGAGGACTGGTTGACAGTTCAGGGGGGTTCCAATCCTGGGGGCTCCCAAGCAGAAACCTGGAGTATGCTGCAGGCTCAACTGGAAAGACTGGAAGCAGTCAGGTTCCACTCACAACTAGTACGAATGTGCTTTATTTCTCAGGTCTGTTTCACACCAGGATATGTTAAGAAAAAAAAGTGTTGTGTGGGTTCTGTTAGCATCATCTTCATCATACTTATCCTTACTGATCGTCAACATGGGACAAAAAGTATCAGATTGTGTCGCCCTTTAAGCCTTACTATGGTGTTGGCTAATTCCTGATTACTGTTATCAAACTGGATGTGATGACAGTCTGTGGTGTCAGCAGATTCCTGATTACTGTCACTGAATTGGATATGATGACACAGCAGAGTCCTGATTACTGTCACTGAAGTGGATGTGATGACACAGCATATTTCTGATTACTGTCATCGAATTGGATGTGATAACAGTCTATGGCGTCAGCAGATTCCTGATTACTGTCATCAGATTGGACGTTAGACAGTCTGTGGTGTCAGCAGATTCCTGATTACTGTCATCAGATTGGACGTCAGTCTTTGGGGTCAGCAGCAGATTCCTGATTACTGTCATCAGATTGGACGTGAGACAGTCTGTGAGGGTCAGTAGATTCCTGGGGATTTCCTGTCCACATCCATGCTCATTGTAAGTATGTGTCACAGTTGCCTATGTTTTTGGAAGTTCGTGGGGACTGGACGTAAAGGTGTTGACTGGCAAGGTCTGCTTTTCATCATGCTGTGTTCACATGTAGGTGACTGTCATCATTTACAGAGATCAGTCATTTGTTCTGATCAGGCAACATTGCACAGCCCAACATGGAATCAGTAGGAGTGTCTTGTCTCCTCTGAAGAACAATCCAATGATGACCTGATAGTAATACTGACTGCTCCGTGTGGATTACCAGTTCTTCAACAAGAACACCTTGTATAAGGTAGTGTATATATATATATATATATGTATATATTTATATATGTAATAAGGAAGGAATAGTAAGGGGGCAATGCTGGTGAGAAGGCATGGTAGATACGATAGCAAAAAAAAAAAAAAAAAGAGAGAGAGAAAGAGAGAGAAGAAAAGGCATCTCATGTGGCACAAAATGACATGGCAACGCCTCCAGCTCACTGACCTGCATGTTCATGGACCCTGCTAGGCAGTGACGCCTGATACACCCACTTGTCCTGGTAGGGGTCATATCGCTCCATGGTGGACAGCTCCCCAGTGTTGTTGCCCCACCCACTGCATACAGGTTTCCATTCAGGGCCCCCAGTAGAACAGGCAACGAGGCTCTTGCATACGACACACCTGCATCACCAGGACAATGTCAGTGAGACAAACCAACATGCACACAAGAGACTCAGATATACAAGGACACACGCAAACACACACACAAACACTCATCTGCACCAGTGAGACCATAAATGCCTGATTAAACATTCTGTATCTGATATATAGATCCTGTGCAAGGAGGCACAATCTATGTCAGGTGGAACAGACTATAAGGTCCTTACATCCAAAGCACCATCAACAGTAGTCATAAGGTCCATGCTGTCTGACACAACTATACTAGCAGTCACAATAGTCATGCAGAGCTTCAGGTTCTTTTCATTTACTGTTAAAAACACGTGTCCCCTGGCAGTTTAAAGTAGGGGTACACAAAATGCAAAGGCATGAGACAAAACTATGTCAGTACCTCGCAGCTATCATGCTATTTCAACCCATCACAAACGGTAACCACAATAAATTTGCTCTGATGTACTTTTCACCCTTTGGATACTGTGTGTGTACAAACAAATAAAATGTGTGTGAATAGGGTATGAGGGGGGGTTGTGCATGCTTTATGACATTCTGCGGTGCGTGCGTGTGTGTGGGAGAGTGAGAGAGAGAGGGAGAGAGAAAGAGAGAGAGAGAGAAAATATGAATGTATGAACATCACTTACATCTGAATGTAGATTTCTTATCATCATGTTTTAAAAGGGTAATGCTTGATTTGCTTACAAAAAAAAAAAAAGAAAAAAAAAAAAAGAAAACAAGAAAAAAAATTGTTCAAGCCTGTTGACCAGTTTGTGATTCAGCCAGTTTCCACTCTAGCTCTGGTGGCCTTTTTCGATGCCAATTGCATGGCACAAAAAACATAGTGGAGGGGGTAACATCTGCAGAAAAGCAAAGGAACGCAATTCGCTTCCTGAAATCCTGGAGACAAGTTTTGTACTGGTTTCGATTCCAAATGAATCTGAAGCTGATTGATTATGTCTTGGAATAAACTGTAGTGCAATGGACTGACACAATTCATCAACTTCTGATGTTCCACAAGATCAAGGAGAGAAAGAAGGCCTGATTCCCATCTCTGCACAACTGAGATAGGGGCACGACAGCCTAGCAGACGAGCATGATTTTTGACATGCCATTTAAAAATTTCACACAAAAATACTGTGGGCACACCGACAATCTCAAGCTCTGTTATTGTAATCTGACACAACTGTATCAATGGCCACAGTGTCATCTGACATGACTGTACCACTGAAATGTAACAGCGATCACATCACTGTCGTCTGACACAAATGTATGAGTGGCAACAGCATAAAAGGTCATATGACACAACAGCACAGCTGGCCACAAAACAAGGTAAAGCACAGCTGGCCACAAAACAAGGTAATCTATTATTGAACCAGTATTCACAATGTCATTTGAAACAACTGCACCAACTCTACATGTCTATGTTATCTGACACAATTGTGCCAGTGACCACGAAATCAATATAATCTGACACAAATGACCACTACTACCAGTGATCAAGACATTACTGGCATCTGACACAAGTGTACCAGTGACCACAACATTAATTACGTCTGGCTCAAGTGTATCAGCGGCCACAACACTGATGACATCTGACACAACTGTACTAGCATGCACAACATCAACAATATTTTGATACAACTGTACTCGTGGCAACATCAATGAGATCTGACAAAATTAGGTACCACATCAATAACATCTGATCTGACACAGCCAAACAGGTGGATACAGCTATGACATTTGACATAACTATAAACAATAAATAAAACAATCATGACATCAGACATCAATGGAACACAGGGTACAAAAATGAGATCTGACCTAACTATACCAGTAGTTACAACATTAATCACATTAGACACAACTGTACCAGCAAGTACAATTTTAATGATATCTAACACAATTGTACTGGTAGTAGATACATTAGGAACATTCAACACAACTGTATCAGTAGGTACGACATCAACGTCATCTGATACATAACTGTATCAGTATCAGAATATCTATCATTTTGTGATGTCATACAACTCAACCAGTATGTATAACATCAGTGTCATCTGACATGACCGTACAAGTGACCACAACACGAACATCACTGACATCTGACACAACTGTATCAGTATGTATACCAGCGTTTCCTGCAGAATTTTGAAGTGAGGGTCAAAATGATCTTTTATCCATAAAACTGGAGGTCAAATATTGATAGATACATCTATAAGGCTTTTTTTCCTATACTCAACGAGTCAAATCACTATGTTATAAAGAGGACTTCATGGTTGTGATCTTGGTATGTTGCATGTTATGATTCAATAAAACTACTCAAATTAAGTGACCAAGTGTGTGTGAGTTTGACTAGTCTCTGTTTTTCACACTTTACAATTTACAGAAAATCACATGTCATCATAATACAACTTGACACACATCAAACTCTATCATTATAATTTATATTCATTTGTTTGAAGACATGGAAACTTTGGAAGTATGCCAGGTGGAGCTCAACTAACCACATAAACATGAGAAGCATTAAAACAGCGGAAGAATCAATACCCCAGTAATGGTGTTCTGAGGTTCAAAAAGGGATCTACAAATTGTCCTAGACTGGAAATCAATAGGTCAAGATGCCCTGCAAATTACGAAAACAATGGGACAGTGTTGCACTATTTCATAAATTATACTAAAAAGATCCTATGGCAGGCATGTCTGATGAATGTTATAATGAGTATACAATCCACAGTAAACCGGTCTTGTAGAGCTCTAAGCCAGTACATGGGAATGAAAAGTTCTATTCTTTGTCAATGTTACACGTATAAATCCCATACTCTGTGGCTGCATTTGTATACTGAACACATCCAGTCAAAGAATGTATTACAAATTGCAGTCTTGTATTCATGTGTGAATCAAATGAAGGAAACAAAAAAAAAAAAAAAAATTGCAGTCTTGTATTCATGTGTGATCAAATGAAGGAAACAAAGGTAATTGTCATGACCATAACATTGTGAAAGTTATAATCTCAATCAAAAGCCAACCACATCCAACAGATTGTCAGACTGGAACTGCCAGTCACCTGCTGAAACTAGTGCAGGTGACAGGCATTATTTCAGATCTGGTTTATGAAATCTGTTAACGAAACCAGCACTCAGGTGGTCTTGAATACTTTTTTCTTTCATGTAAAAAATAAACAAACAAACATCCCTTGTCAACTTTCAACACACTCTCTTTCTTTTTTACAATCTAATTATGCCAGCAAAAAAACACCACTCAAACACACTGTTAGTAAATTGGGGAATTTCAGCTGCAGCATGTCTTCTTCGATTAGCTAGAGCACGTCTCTGAAAGATTCCTTTGTTTTTTTCCCTCTTTTGTGGTGACAATCACATCCGCTCTTGCTGTCTAGTCTCACAGTCCTGAAGCTGCCAAAGCTGTTAGATGATTGGTGGTTTTTATGACCATCTGGTGCAATTTGTTGGAAATGAAATATTGTGTCCCTTCATGACAGATCTGTGCGTAACAATTTCATTTCATTTGGCACAGTGCATCAGTCTGCCCTTGAACATCATCCGCAGCTGTTTAAAGCCATTTCTGTGATTCTCAGAAGTGCTGTACTGCAGTCCATATTGTGCCAGTTTCACTTTCTTGTGGTTTGGCACATGAAAGCAGAAATGAATCCTTATATTCTGAAAATGATCATTAAACATTTCTGGCCTTAGTCAGGCTGTAAATTGTTTTTAGTTGGCATCAATTTACAATCGCTAGCATGCTACAGCTTAATTGTACACTGTGCTTTGTGCAAAACTAAATGTGAGAGTGACAGAGAAAAAAATCTTTCCCTTGTGGATTAACAGACAGAGGAGGTAGAAAGTGTGTGTCTGTGTATGGGGAGGTGGGGGGGGGGGGAACCTTCATAGTCTGGAACTGGTCAAGATATCTGATCACTTTATTATTTACAACAGAAGGACTGCAAGTGGATAAGATAATGTTGCTTATAGCCCAGCCAACCGCAAAGGGCCACATCAGGGAGGACTGCAAGGGGCTTTTTGCAGTTACTAACTTATTCTGTGCAAATTATATGATGTTTCAGCCTTAAAATATGGAAATCAGTAGGTCAATTGTCCACCAGTATACTGGACAAGTGGCCTGATACTGGAAAACACACAACTAGACATTTTGAATGTGAATCAAACAATGTCTGAAGAAGGATGTCTCAGAGCATTACTACCCCAGACAAAAGACGCATTCATCCACACACACACACACACACACACACACACACACACACACACACACACACACACACACACACACACACACACACACACACACACACACACTTACATACAGGAATTTAAAAAGCCAACATAACAAATTAAGAAATAAAACAATAACTGAATTACTAGTGAATTTGACATGGCACTGGCAGCTACACTCATACAGACTTCAACTGAAGAATCAAAATAGATGATTGCATGTAACTTTGAACACATGTAGTTCTGTAAAGAGTGCTTTACCCTCACTGGCACTTAACCTTCATTCGCCAGTCTGCCAAACAGCAAAGGCCTTACATCTAGTTTATCAGAAGTGATATGGTGACTGTTTGCTTTCCTTAATTGTTAACATGGCAGGAGTGAAAAGCAAAAGAATGAATGCAAGTGACCCTGAAGCGAAAAATGGCAAAAACAATTGAAACGACGTAAAATTTTTGTCAGATTTCAGTGTTTTCCAGCCACCATACCTAGAAATGTAACCCTAAGACCATGTCAGGGCTGATTCTGCATCAGCAGATCAAACCCAAAACAGACTTTTTATAAAGCCATGGTCAACATGACTTTCAGTGCTGAACTTTCAACTCTGAACTGTTCAAACTTTATGATATGCAAAATTTACTTAGTTACAGCAGAAAGCTTGCACTTTTTTTTGCCTCAGAATAACCAGAAAAGTTCAGTGATCAGCTCTTGTTTCCCATTACAAAGTCTTTCAGTGATCAGCTCTTGTTTGCCATTACAAAGTCCAGTTCACTCTATAACAAATCAATGGTGGTTGTCAGCAGATCAGCCATGCTGATCCCCGAGCCTGACACTAAACTTTGACATATATTGACAAAAACACATACAAATTTTATGACAAGTCTCACTGATGACACACACTTTTTTGTTCAAATAAAAACAAAATATAGTAAAATGCTTTGTGTGAGAAATTTTTCTTGGGAGGTATACCCCCCCCCCCCCCCCCCCCCCCCCCCCCAAACGTTTAACTAGGGTACGAAAACCCTTACATTTTTAATGATATGAAACATTCCACAGTAAATAAGGAAAACATGACTTTTACTTAATCTGGTACTGCAGCAGTACACCGTACAGCAGTGAAGTAGATCTCAGGACTGGCTACCTCACACATTCAGAGGAAAATTCCTGACACTACCACACACACTGGATCAGTGACCTAAAACATCACCTGCATCTGACACAGCTGTACCAGTCACAACAAAGTGAGTTACATCAGACACAGCTGTACCAGTGGCCACATCATCACCAACATCTGACACAACTGTACCAGTGGCCCAACATCCCTGACATTTGACACAACTGTACCGGTGGCCACAACATCACTGACATCTGACACAACTGTACCAGTGGCCCACCGTTACAGTTGTGTCAAAATGGTCAGGGATGTTGTTGCCAACTGGTACGTTGTGTCAGATGTTGGTGATGAAAGTGGGCCACTGTAACAGTCTGTTGTCCTGATGTAACTCACTTTGTTGTGACTGGTACAGCTGTGTCAGATGCAATGTGAGGGTTTTATTAGTCAACGGATCCAGGTTGGTGTGGTAGTGTCATGATTTTCCTCTGAATGTGTGAGGTAGCCAGTCCCTGAGATCTACTTCACTGCTGTACGGTGTACTGCTGCAGTACCAGATTAAGTAAAAGTCATGTTTTCCTTATTTTACTGTGGAATGTTCATATCATTAAAAATGTAAGGGTTTTCGTACCCTAGTTAAAACGTTGGGGGGGGGGGGGGGGGGGGGGGTTATACCTCCCAAGAAAAATTTCTCACACAAAGCATTTTACTATATTTTGTTTTTTTTGAACAAAAAAAGTGTGTGTCATCAGTGAGACTTGTCATAAAATTTGTATGTGTTTGTCAATATATGTCAAAGTTTAGTGTCAGGCTCGGGGATCAGCATGGCTGATCTGCTGACAACCACCATTGATTTGTTATAGAGTGAACTGGACTTTGTAATGGCAAACAAGAGCTGATCACTGAAAGACTTGTAATGGGAAACAAGAGCTGATCACTGAAACTTTTCTGGTTATTCTGAGGCAAAAAAAAAGTGCAAGCTTTCTGCTGTAACTAAGTAAATTTTGCATATCATAAAGTTTGAAACAGTTCAGAGTTGAAAGTTCAGCACTGAAAGTCGTGTTGACCATGGCTTTATAAAAAGTCTGTTTGGGTTTGATCTGCTGATGCAGAATCAGCCCTGACATGGTCTTAGGGTTACATTTCTAGGTATGGTGGCTGGAAAAACACTGAAATCTGACAAAAATTTTACGTCGTTTCAATTGTTTTTGCCATTTTTCGCTTCAGGGTCACTTGCATTCATTCTTTTGCTTTTCACTCCTGCCATGTTAACAATTAAGGAAAGCAAACAGTCACCATATCACTTCTGATAAACTAGATGTAAGGCCTTTGCTGTTTTGGCAGACTGGCGAATGAAGGTTAAGTGCCAGTGAGGGTAAAGCACTCTTTACAGAACTACATGTGTTCAAAGTTACATGCAATCATCTATTTTGATTCTTCAGTTGAAGTCTGTATGAGTGTAGCTGCCAGTGCCATGTCAAATTCACTTAGTAATTCAGTTATTGTTTTATTTCTTAATTTGTTATGTTGGCTTTTTAAATTCCTGTATGTAGTGTGTGTGTGTGTGTGTGTGTGTGTGTGTGTGTGTGTGTGTGGTGTGTGGTGTGTGTGTGTGTGTGTGTGTGTGTGTGTGGGTGTGTGTGTGGATGAATGCGTCTTTTGTCTGGGGTAGTAATGCTCTGAGACATCCTTCTTCAGACATTGTTTGATTCACATTCAAAATGTCTAGTTGTGTTTCCAGTATCAGGCCACTTGTCCAGTATACTGGTGGACAATTGACCTACTGATTTCCATATTTTAAGGCTGAAACATCATATAATTTGCACAGAATAAGTTAGTAACTGCAAAAAGCCCCTTGCAGTCCTCCCTGATGTGGCCCTTTGCGGTTGGCTGGGCTATAAGCACACATTATCTTATCCACTTGCAGTCCTTCTGTTGTAAATAATAAAGTGATCAGATATCTTGACCAGTTCCAGACTATGAAGGTTCCCCCCCCCCCACCTCCCCATACACAGACACACACTTTCTACCTCCTCTGTCTGTTAATCCACAAGGGAAAGATTTTTTTCTCTGTCACTCTCACATTTAGTTTTGCACAAAGCACAGTGTACAATTAAGCTGTAGCATGCTAGTGATTGTAAATTGATGCCAACTAAAAACAATTTACAGCCTGACTAAGGCCAGAAATGTTTAATGATCATTTTCAGAATATAAGGATTCATTTCTGCTTTCATGTGCCAAACCACAAGAAAGTGAAACTGGCACAATATGGACTGCAGTACAGCACTTCTGAGAATCACACAGAAATGGCTTTAAACAGCTGCGGATGATGTTCAAGGGCAGACTGATGCACTGTGCCAAATGAAATGAAATTGTTACGCACAGATCTGTCATGAAGGGACACATATTTCATTTCCAACAAATTGCACCAGATGGTCATAAAAACCACCAATCATCTAACAGCTTTGGCAGCTTCAGGACTGTGAGACTAGACAGCAAGAGAGCGGATGTGATTGTCACCACAAAAAAGAGGGAAAAAAACAAAGGAATCTTTCAGAGACGTGCTCTAGCTAATCGAAGAAGACATGCTGCAGCTGAAATTCCCAATTTACTAACAGGTGTTTTGAGTGGTGTTTTTGCTGGCATAATTAGATTGTAAAAAAGGAAGAGAGAGTGTTGAAAGTTGACAAGGGATGTTGTTTGTTTATTTTTTACATGAAAAAAAAGTATTCAAGACCACCTGAGTGCTGGTTTCGTTAACAGATTTCATAAACCAGATCTGAAATAATGCCTGTCACCTGCACTAGTTTCAGCAGGTGACTGGCAGTTCCAGTCTGACAATCTGTTGGATGTGGTTGGCTTTTGGTTGAGATTATAACTTTCACAATGTTATGGTCATGACAATTACCTTTGTTTCCTTCATTTGATTCACACATGAATACAAGACTGCAATTTTTTTTTTTTTGTTTCCTTCATTTGATTCACACATGAATACAAGACTGCAATTTGTAATACATTCTTTGACTGGATGTGTTCAGTATACAAATGCAGCCACAGAGAGTATGGGATTTATACGTGTAACATTGACAAAGAATAGAACTTTTCATTCCCATGTACTGGCTTAGAGCTCTACAAGACCGGTTTACTGTGGATTGTATACTCATTATAACATTCATCAGACATGCCTGCCATAGGATCTTTTTAGTATAATTATGAAATAGTGCAACACTGTCCCATTGTTTTTGTAATTTGCAGGGCATCTTGACCTATTGATTTCCAGTCTAGGACAATTTGTAGATCCCTTTTTGAACCTCAGAACACCATTACTGGGGTATTGATTCTTCCGCTGTTTTAACGCTTCTCATGTTTATGTGGTTAGTTGAGCTCCACCTGGCATACTTCCAAAGTTCCATGTCTTCAAACAAATGAATATAAATTATAATGATAGAGTTTGATGTGTGTCAAGTTGTATTATGATGACATGTGATTTTCTGTAAACTGTAAAGTGTGAAAAACAGAGACTAGTCAAACTCACACACACTTGGTCACTTAATTTGAGAGTAGTTTTATTGAATCATAACATGCAACATACCAAGATCACAACCATGAAGTCCTCTTTATAACATAGTGATTTGACTCATTGAGTATAGAAAAAAAAGGCCTTATAGATGTATCTATCAATATTTGACCTCCAGTTTTATGGATAAAAGATCATTTTGACCCTCACTTCAAAATTCTGCAGGAAACGCTGGTATACACATACTGATACAGTTGTGTCAGATGTCAGTGATGTTCGTGTTGTGGTCACTTGTACGGTCATGTCAGATGACACTGATGTTATACATACTGGTTGAGTTGTATGACATCACAAAATGATAGATATTCTGATACTGATACAGTTATGTATCAGATGACATTGATGTCGTACCTACTGATACCTACTGATACAGTTGAATGAATGTTCCTAATGTATCTACTACCAGTACAATTGTGTTAGATATCATTAAAATTATACTTGCTGGTACAGTTGTGTCTAATGTGATTAATGTTGTAACTACTGGTATAGTTAGGTCAGATCTCATTTTTGTACCCTGTGTTCCATTGATGTCTGATGTCATGATTGTTTATTTATTGTTATAGTTATGTCAAATGTCATAGCTGTATCCACCTGTTTGGCTGTGTCAGATCAGATGTTATTGATGTGGTACCTAATTTGTCAGATCTCATTGATGTTGCCACGAGTACAGTTGTATCAAAATATTGTTGATGTTGTGCATGCTAGTACAGTTGTGTCAGATGTCATCAGTGTTGTGGCCGCTGATACACTTGAGCCAGACGTAATTAATGTTGTGGTCACTGGTACACTTGTGTCAGATGCCAGTAATGTCTTGATCACTGGTAGTAGTGGTACATTTGTGTCAGATATATTGATTTTGTGGTCACTGGCACAATTGTGTCAGATAACATAGACATGTAGAGTTGGTGCAGTTGTTTCGAATGACATTGTGAATACTGGTTCAATAATAGATTACCTTGTTTTGTGGCCAGCTGTGCTTTAGCTTGTGTGGCCAGCTGTGCTGTTGTGTCATATGACCTTTTATGCTGTTGTCACTCATACATTTGTGTCAGACGACAGTGATGTGATCGCTGTTACATTTCAGTGGTACAGTCATGTCAGATGACACTGTGGCCATTGATACAGTTGTGTCAGATTACAATAACAGAGCTTGAGATTGTCGGTGTGCCCACAGTATTTTTGTGTGAAATTTTTAAATGGCATGTCAAATATCATGCTCGTCTGCTAGGCTGTCGTGCCCCTATCTCAGTTGTGCAGAGATGGGAATCAGGCCTTCTTTCTCTCCTTGATCTTGTGGAACATCAGAAGTTGATGAATTGTGTCAGTCCATTGCACTACAGTTTATTCCAAGACATAATCAATCAGCTTCAGATTCATTTGGAATCGAAACCAGTACAAAACTTGTCTCCAGGATTTCAGGAAGCGAATTGCGTTCCTTTGCTTTTCTGCAGATGTTACCCCCTCCTCACTATGTTTTTTGTGCCATGTAATTGGCATCGAAAAAAGGCCACCAGAGCTAGAGTGGAAACTGGCTGAATCACAAACTGGTCAACAGGGCTTGAACATTTTTTTCTTGTTTTTTTTTTTTTTTTTTTTTTTTTTTTTTGTAAGCATATCAAGCATTACCCTTTTAAAACATGATGATAAGAAATCTACATTCAGATGTAAGTGATGTTCATACATTCATATTTTTCTCTCTCTCTCTCTTTCTCTCTCTCTCTCTCTCTCTCGCTCTCCCACACACACGCACGCACCGCAGAATGTCATAAAGCATGCACAACCCCCCTCATACCCTATTCACACACATTTTATTTGTTTGTACACACACAGTATCCAAAGGGTGAAAAGTACATCAGAGCAAATTTATTGTGGTTACCGTATGTGATGGGTTGAAATAGCATGATAGCTGCGAGGTACTGACATAGTTTTGTCTCATGCCTTTGCATTTTGTGTACCCCTACTTTAAACTGCCAGGGGACACGTGTCTTAACAGTAAATGAAAAGAACCTGAAGCTCTGCATGACTATTGTGACTGCTAGTATAGTTGTGTCAGACAGCATGGACCTTATGACTACTGTTGATGGTGCTTTGGATGTAAGGACCTTATAGTCTGTTCCACCTGACATAGATTGTGCCTCCTTGCACAGGATCTATATATCAGATACAGAATGTTTAATCAGGCATTTATGGTCTCACTGGTGCAGATGTGTGTTTGTGTGTGTGTGTTTGCGTGTGTCCTTGTATATCTGAGTCTCTTGTGTGCATGTTGGTTTGTCTCACTGACATTGTCCTGGTGATGCAGGTGTGTCGTATGCAAGAGCCTCGTTGCCTGTTCTACCTGGGGGCCCTGAATGGAAACCTGTATGCAGTGGGTGGGGCCAACAACACTGGGGAGCTGTCCACCATGGAGCGATATGACCCCTACCAGGACAAGTGGGTGTATCAGGCGTCACTGCCTAGCAGGGTCCATGAACATGCAGGTCAGTGAGCTGGAGGCGTTGCCATGTCATTTTGTGCCACATGAGATGCCTTTTCTTCTCTCTCTCTTTCTCTCTCTCTTTTTTTTTTTTTTTGCTATCGTATCTACCATGCCTTCTCACCAGCATTGCCCCCTTACTATTCCTTCCTTATTACATATATAATATATGCATATATATATATATATATATATACACACTACCTTATACAAGGTGTTCTTGTTGAAGAACTGGTAATCCACACGGAGCAGTCAGTATTACTATCAGGTCATCATTGGATTGTTCTTCAGAGGAGACAAGACACTCCTACTGATTCCATGTTGGGCTGTGCAAATGTTGCCTGATCAGAACAAATGACTGATCTCTGTAAATGATGACAGTCACCTACATGTGAACACAGCATGATGAAAAGCAGACCTTGCCAGTCAACACCTTTACGTCCAGTCCCCACGAACTTCCAAAAAACATAGGCAACTGTGACACATACTTACAATGAGCATGGATGTGGACAGGAAATCCCCAGGAATCTACTGACCTCACAGACTGTCTCACGTCCAATCTGATGACAGTAATCAGGAATCTGCTGCTGACCCCAAAGACTGACGTCCAATCTGATGACAGTAATCAGGAATCTGCTGACACCACAGACTGTCTGACGTCCAATCTGATGACAGTAATCAGGAATCTGCTGACGCCATAGACTGTTATCACATCCAATTCGATGACAGTAATCAGAAATATGCTGTGTCATCACATCCACTTCAGTGACAGTAATCAGGACTCTGCTGTGTCATCATATCCAATTCAGTGACAGTAATCAGGAATCTGCTGACACCACAGACTGTCATCACATCCAGTTTGATAACAGTAATCAGGAATTAGCCAACACCATAGTAAGGCTTAAAGGGCGACACAATCTGATACTTTTTGTCCCATGTTGATGATCAGTAAGGATAAGTATGATGAAGATGATGCTAACAGAACCCACACAACACTTTTTTTTCTTAACATATCCTGGTGTGAAAACAGACCTGAGAAATAAAGCACATTCGTACTAGTTGTGAGTGGAACCTGACTGCTTCCAGTCTTTCCAGTTGAGCCTGCAGCATACTCCAGGTTTACTGCTTGGGAGCCCCCAGGATTGGAACCCCCCTGAACTGTCAACCAGTCCTCTTTAACTGCAAGTCTACTAGTTTACCACAACTTTTTAATCTCATACACCCTTATCATGCATACAAGTACCTGGGAAAGGTTGAACATGAAGCTGTGGTATAGTGAACTGTTGGCTTCAGTTCCTATGGATGCCATTTACTCTGTGTTTCATAAAGGGCATGAATATTTTTAGAACAGTTCTTTCACCCTCTGTTCAGTGTGACTGGCCAGAATGAAACATGATATCATCAGAAAAAGGACAATCCTTTGACTATGACTGTGATTGAAAAAGCTGCCTAGTAGGTGCTGCTACATTGAGAAACAACTGCTCAGACATCATCAGTATGGACTTTATGAAGGCGTTTGATTCAGACTTGATTGAGACTTTAAAGGACAAAATACACAACACACAAACAAGGTGTCAAAAGAACGCGGATTTGATATACAGTGTGAAACAGACATGTGAATTTTGGACAAATACATCCTCTTCACACATTACAACAGACAAAAAATGCACAAACCACTACCCTGTTGGCAGCCCTGATTCTCAGTGTTTGTTGTGTTTACTTGTATTTTGCCTTGTTTTCAGCGAAATAGCTGTTTGTGTTATTTTCAAACTTAATGCAGTCTGTCAGCATTGATATTCTGACTGATTTTCACACATGCTGGCGATGACAGAATGATTGGTCATACCATCAGCAACACACAGACAAGACATGAACATTTTATTTCATCCAATACTAGACTTCTGTACAAATTAAAGTGTGTGATTTTGAGTCACAGGTAATTTTTTTTTTTCAATACAACAGAAAGCCAGTTTCATGAGTTTGGCTGGCTGTCTGAAGATGTATTGGGGAGTTTGATATATGTTAGGTTAAAACAGCTTGATTGTTGACAGGTTAATATGATGTCATGGTTCTGATTGTTTTTTAAGCAACAATCTTCTGTCAGCAGCTTGTGACACTACTAGTATGCCATGGTGTATTGGTCCATCCTTTCTTTCCTTTCTTCAGTTTTCTTTTTTTTCGTGGTGTAGAAGGAATTTAGAAATCATACATTTTCTTTTTGCTGACATGACTGTGCTGTGTGTGTGTGTGTGTAACTACAGGCTGTGTGCACAATGGTTGCCTCTACATCTCTGGAGGTCACACGGGTCAAGGTCACACCAATGCCGTCTACTGTTTCCGACCCAAGGTTGGCAAGTGGACGGTGTGTGCCTCGCTGCACACGGCACGCTCCTACCACACCATGACTGCCTTCCGCGAGAAACTCTACGTCATTGGAGGATGCCATACCACTGCTGGCCAAGTTCTTAACTTACAGGTTAATAGACAGGAGTAAAAGATATGGATGATGATCATTGTAATAAAGTATGATGGTGTAATTCTGATGAAATCAGTATAGATAATTTTATCATGTTTTATATTATTTGATGAGCAATTGGTCATTGGGATGTTGCGACCAACAGAGTCGTTTGAAAATAAAATCTGGAGGCAAAGTTCTTAAGCAGTAATTGCATTAGTGATGTGTATCCATGATATTGTGCCAGTGTGGATGTCTTTGCCAAAGAGCAACAACTCTTGCGAATCTTTGCATGCAAAATCTTGTCTGGCTGTGTCTGCTTCTTCAACAGTGTGCTGATATGTAGGAACAATGGTGGTGGTGACTGCAGTCACTGAAATATTGAAGAAAGCCAGCAACAGGGCACAAGTTTGTGCTAAGTTATGATGACGAATCGGGTTTGAAAGTAATTTCATTGAAAGAACTTACTTTTACTGTGGTTGTTAAAAGATGAGGTATCAGTCTGTCTTCTGCTCTGTGTGTGATAGCATGTCAAAACAAACCAACCTACTCCCCCCATCACCGCCTCCACCTCTCTAATTTTTACAATCGCTTCCAGTCTGGCTGTCTTCAGTGGGAATCAAACTGTAGACCTTAGAACAAGAGTCAGATGGCTTATTCACCAAGCCAGCAGGCTCCCCATCCTTAGGTTAATGTTACGTGTTATACACATGCACATACACACATGCACATACACACACGCACACACACTCACGCACACACACACACACACACACACACACACACACACACACACACACACACACACACACACAGACTTACACACACGCGCACACACACACACACACACACACACACACACACACACACACACACACACACACACACACACACACACACACACACACACACACACGCACACACATGCATACATATTGGTACGCAAACCAAGCACACTGCCACATGTAAGCCACATATGCATGCAAACATAGAAACGCACGCACGCATGCACGCACGCACTCACACACGCGCACGCACATACACACACACACAACATACACACACATGCATGCATATAGGCACACACACACACACACACGCACGCACGCACGCACATTCAAGCATACCCCCAAGCACACACTCACACATGTAAGCTGCATGCATGTGCAGATGCGCGCACACACACGCATGCACAGACAAGGAGTGGGGTCATTATAGTAATGAAAGAGCCCCTCCCACCAGGAAGTGTATGGTTGATTGCAGACATGTGAGAGTTACAGCATGGTGGCTGACCAGTGGACAGTACTGGACACGAGATTCCCCTCTGACTTCACCGCCGCCCTCACGTCCTTTCCCTCAGCAGACAACATTCTGTGTTTGGAGGCTACAGCTTCCTCAAGCGTCATTTTGACACCTTTGCCGCCATCTTCTACCTGGACAAGGAGGATGAGTGGCAGGTCAGTCCCTTGGCTTTTTTCTTTTTTTTTTTTTTTTTAATAATTCTTTACTACTGTTCATTATCTTTGTGCCTTTGTGACCCAGTCACTTGTCCTTGTCCCAGAAAATACTGGTTTATTTCTGTAGACCATCTAATGTCCCATCTGATGTTTGATTGTCTTCATTTGCTGACAGGGCAGTGAAAGTGTGCTCGCTGTCAAGAATAGACTCAAGCTGTCCAATCAGCTTGTCAGTTTCCCCGTAAGGTCATTTTAGTAGACATTTGTGGCAATGTCATGAATATGATTAATTCTTTACTTTTTTTTTTGATGTAGGGATGATGAATAAAAAGAATGGGTGGCGCACTCACCAGCACATAGTTAAATCAGTTTGAAAGAAATCAGTTGATTAATTGTCTTGCGATAAGTTTATAGTGTAGAAGGTGTATATAATGCGTGTTCTCAGTTTGTGCAGAATCTGAATGGTGACAGCCTAAGACAGCTCTGTCTAGCCAGCTTGGCTACAATAGTATGGATTCAAAGAAACATACAAACAAAGCAGTTGTCTTCTTCTCTTCCTCTTCACCATTTTGTTTTCCTTGAAACGCCGCTTTTCTTTCCGTTTATCCTTTTTTCCCCATAATGCTTTATGCCTACCGAGTGCTGGCAAGAACCAAATCATTATCATAGGCAAAATCTAGCAGGCATAGTCCTCTATCATGGTGGGTCGCACAAGCTCTTCTTTGGCATCTCTGCCAGCCTTGGCATGCCAGTCACCCTGAATGATGAGGATGTCTTTCTTGTCAACGTTAATGATGACCATTTGGGCTGGTAGCAGAATTCTTTAATCTCGTCATCACTACAGTCTGATGTGGGAGTATATTTTTGCACTTCCCTAATATTGATTGGTTTCGTTTGCAGGCATGCAGTTATAATCCTGCTGGACACAGGAAAGCATCCCCAGTTTAACAGTCTTGATGTGAACTAAAAATCCTACTCCATGTACATGTTTGTCTCCTTCTTCACAGAAGTTTAGGACATTCCCTTACTGTACGTCATTGTTCTTCCATATGATTTCACAGTGGCCAAGAATGTGCAGGAGTATCTGTCCATTTCATAGGTCACTTCTTTCCGTTTTCTAGCCTGTCTGTGTGTTCTTACGTTCCATTTGGCACAGAGATGATCCTTCTAAACATGACATTCTTCCATGTATATTCTGTGGTTTTCTACCCAGTCACATCTGTCAAGGTGGAGGTTTATGGATGGCATAGTAATTGTTAAGACCTGACTGTGTATTTTAAAAAAAATCTTTCATATAGTGTTTGTAGAGCAAAAATTGAATATGCGGATTCCATCCCTTTCCAGGTCAGATTATATTGTCAGGTTTACTCCCCTTTGTAATCAAGAACTTCTTTTCCACTCTTCTCTTTCCTTCTGTTTTCCATGTAATCCCTCCTAACTCTATGCTCTACTGTTTTCCATGTAATCTCACCTGCCTTTTTGCTCTACAGTTTTTCATGTACCTTGTTTCTCTTTCTCCTTACGCTAGTGTTTTCCAGGTAACATATTTCTTGCACTTCACTACACTGTTTTCCAGGTAATCTGTGCCCCCGTCTCTCTCTTTCTCTGTTTCTCTGTTTTTCATTCAATTGCTCTCTTGCTTTTCATGATAATATTTTTTTTTATGTAACCTCTCTCTTTTGTTTTTCATCCTACCATATGACCAGTCTGTCTTGACTGTTTTGATGTTTTTGATCTCTTTTGCTGTTAGTTCTGTGATCCCCCTCTCTCTTTTGCTCTTTATTCTGCTGTTTGCTGTATAACTTCTCTGTCTTGCTCTTTATTCTATTGTTTCCTAGGTAACCTATCTGTTTCAGCTGCCCACCCCCCCTCCCCCAGTTCCCCTCCCCCCACCACCCATCAGCTGTGATGCCATCAGTTTCACCGTCACAGTAAGTGTCCTGTATGTTTCAGGTGGTTCCCATTCACTTTGCTGATGCCCGCATGAAGGAGGTGGTGATGACGCAGGTCAAGATCCGAGAGAAGACTTTATGCACTACTTCCCACTCCTCCGCCACCTTATAGAAAGGCGTGGCTGCCACTGCCTTGGTTTGAGGTTGGCAGGAGGTTTTGCTGTGTTGCAAGCAGTGTGGACTGGGTCAATGGCACTTGGGTGAAATCTGCTGTCGGTCTCCTGTGCGAATCAGGGTGATTCTGACAATTCTCACAAACACAGACTTAACTGCTAGGCAGACTCATTGTGTGAGTGCGTGTGTGTAAGCGGTGTGTGTGTGAGTGCACACATGTGCATGTGTGGGTGTGTGTGCCCAACAGTTTGGATGATGCCACACCAGTAAAGCCTTAAGTGAGTAGTGTGTGCCTCGCATGTTGAGGGTGAACTTTGTGCATCCCTTATGTATCACACCGGTTGAATGTCATTGTGCTATCTGTTATGAGGAGATTCAGCTGAGGCCTGTGATCTTACATGACAGTTCTATGTGTTTTTTTTGTCATGCGTTATGTGTCATCTGATCATCCTCCCTTGTTGAAACATTTCCATCCTTCCTTAGAATCATGAGAAGACATGCAGTGCTGCAGTTGCTGGTTGGGTGTGAGTGGCACCAGACTGTGATGCTTTCCTGTCGACAGGAGGATTCACCACACCAGGTGAAGTCAAGTCAAAAATGAATGTTCAAATGGGACATTGAAGACATCCACACAAAAAAGACAAGAAGAAATAAGAAAATAGAGAAGATGATGAATAAATTTGATTTCAAAAATGAAATAAGTTATGTACGGTATATTCATTTTCAGAAGGAATGTGCACACACAAGAATCTCTTCCCTCAGATTACTTTCTAAATAAACTTGTGCATATGGGTCCAGATGTGAGCATGTGCATTGTAAGAAGCATACATTTATACTTATGCTTCACACACATGCAGGACTTAAAAATTAAAAGGGATTGTGAAGACCTATGTATGAATTATTAACCAACTGAGCTTTTTTTCAGATTTTTTCTGATTTGATTTTTATTCTAAGTGATTATATCTAAGGTGGTAAATTTAAAATGTGTATCACCAGTTGAGGAACATTTGCATGATAACGTTGCACATTCATACTGCCTTGTTGATGAAGAGACTGTTGAGGAATGTTTTTTTTTTTCCTGAGTTGTTCATGATCTTCAGCTGTCAGTTTGAGATGAAACTTCTGTTAATGTGATGAATCATTTCAAAATTTCCATAACTTCAGTTGTCCCAAAAAGATGATGAAGATTCTTCAGTTGATGGACTGTGAACACAGAAGAGCAAGTGGAAGGACATTTTTAACCCTAGCTAACTGAAATATTGTTTACAGAAAGATGTTTCCCAAGGGTTGTGGTGTTGTAGGTTCTAGACAGTCTTGTCAATAACACATAGTATTTGATATGAGCATTTATGTGAATCTGCTTCTGCTATTTGTTTTTCCATATAAACAGTGGTTGGAATTTTGACTTTGTGTTCTGCATTTTTTTGTTGAGGGGATACACATAATTACATGTATTTGTTTTTATTTTGCATGTAAAACCACATGATTTAGATGGGTCCAGTCAACAACTGTGACTTCTATCTTGAAGTTTACTTGGTAGTTCAGAGGCCTCTGAATTACTCGAATCAAGAGACTGATCACCAGCAAACATTCTGCCCTAACATTTAACATTCATGTTACTAATATTTAGTCGGAGAGGATGATGAAGATGATGTGATAGATTTCCTTATTGGTTTGAGACATCATGACAGAACTGTACTTTGCTTTTCATTTCACATTACGTCCAAGTATCAACCAGCCCTAACAGACAACAGATACCCACACTGCTGATGAAATTTGATTGTATGGTTTCAGTCTTCCCATTTGAGCCCATGGCACACTTGGTCAGGGTAGTTCTGGTGGTGGAGGATTTTGCGCTGGTAATTTGCTCTTTTCTGTTACTCAATATGTTTCTGCCATTTTATTATCATTGTTTTTATTATTTTCTTACTTTCTTTCTTCAGTGTGCTAAGTTTCATCCACTTAATAGAAGCATCTGTGAGAGCGTTGTGCAAATTTCCTTACCAGTTCTGCAGGTGTTTTATCTCTTGGGTGTGGTTGATGCTAGGATATATTAAGAAAATAAAATGCATGCTCGATAATGTGTTTTGATATGGGCCTTGAGAAAGAGAAAGTAGTTACCTCAATGGGAAAGAGAAAGTAGCTACCTTAATGGTAAGATTAAAAATTGTAGCATGGCAAAAATATCATCAGTGGTGAACCTCACAATTCTGGCTGAAAAGTGAAGAGGGAAGAGAAAGAGCTAGTGTGTGTGCGCGCACACTGTGTGTGTGTGTTTGTGTGTGTGTGTGAAAATAATTCTAACACTAGCATTTTCTCTGCAGTTCAAGGGCACATGACCAAACTTGATATTTGGCGTCGTATACTATACCATGTCAGACCATAGCATTAAACGGCTGTCAGTCAGCTCCGTCAGGCGCCAATGCAGTAATAAGATAGTCACGTGACGCCCACCCTACTTCCGCCTACGGAAGATGCCGAGTTCGTGTACTGTACGTCATTCTTCTTCGGCCTGTCACCCAAGCAAGATAAGTCTTGTGCTCTGTCTCGCCTATACTTTGCCTTTGTGTAAAGATTGCTGTGTTCGCATTCTGAACTCATTTATTGTGGCTTGTGCTTATCCCTCAGAGTATCTTGACGTGTGAGGTTATCGCTGGCTAGCATTCTAACCTTATTTTCGGAATTTTCTCGCGATTGTTTCCCGGTTCTGCTTTCCGCGTCACCGGTTCAGCTGTTGGCATTTTCCATCGCCGCGTTCATAGCTGTTCGGTGCCTCTCTTATCATCGGCCTCCCTTTTCAATCGCCTTCGGCCCAGTCGCCACTAAATTCCGATTTTCTCCCTCGCCGTCATTTATTCCACAACCTCCTGTGCGACGATCGTGAGCCAGTCTCGTCGCCATCTCCCTGCCTCGTCGCGCCATTTTGTTTTGCGCCGGTCTCCCCCTCTTGTCACCAACTTATACCCCAGTATTTTTACAGGGGGTTGTTTTCGTCCACAATTTAATTCCTTTGCCCCCTTCCCTCATTTGCCAGAAAATTCTCGCTCGCCTTCGTGTCCTCAACGATCGCGATCGACCGTTGTCCTGGTATTTACACGTGGCGTTACTCAGCACTTTGCGCCACGTCACGGTCGCTTCTCTCACGCGCAGTTTCGCCTTTTCTGCTGCGCTTTGGTGTCCCTGTACGGACTTGTTTTCCTTATTTTCCATTGTGTACGTTGTTCATTTTATTTTTTGTGTGCGCACGGTCGATCGATTGCCCTAGTTATTCCCCTCGATCGACCGTCGTGACTTTCTCGCTTACGATCGTGTGCTCCGGTTTCGCTCGGCGCCATCGCCCAATATGGTGAAGGACTCGGCTGGGTCGAGCAACAACCCTGACGTGCAGGGTTCGCGCTCTTTCCCGGAGGACCCACGAGTTGTGTTCCACCCCCCGAGCGAACCGTTCTCTCTTTGGGAGAACGGACGGCCGCGGTAGTTGGAGATGACCCTCCCGCGGAGGGGACGCGGGAATCTCCCTCCTCTACCCGACCGACGGACGCACGACCGTTGCGTTCGAAAGCTAGAAGGCAACCGGCGGCCATTGCTAAGTGCCTTTCATTCGACATGCCCAGGAAATCTAAGGGCAAGGCCCCACTTAAGGGACCCCCCCCCCTAGCCAAAACTTCCCAGCGGGAGTCCGCTTCGCCCCCAGCCACCCTGCCTTCTAGCTTTCCTGCGCTTACACACTCATCGCCTTACTATGCCGAGTCACGCGACCCCCGGGCCCCCCGGGGACCCTTGCCGGCCGCGGACAGGCACGGGTGACGGCCTTGGGCTGGAACCCCCACCCGTCACTCGCATCTATGAGACAGGCGGGTCCACTTCTTCCCCCCATCTGGACTCGCCGTCTCACGACGCTCTCCCCCTCCGTGCACAGGTGCAGCCAACACCCCTGCACGAGGAGCGTCCCCTTAGCTCCGGAGGCAGTGTTATGGCCACGTCTTGGCACGACCATGCACATGTCCATAACTCTGGGCGTATGGGAACACCGAGTGCATCCACCGGTTGTGATCATACACACAAGACGGCCGACCAACCCCGCTCGCCCGTCGCAGGTTCCCCTAGGGGTTCAGGACGTTGGGGGCCCGACCTACTCGGCCCCCCACTTGGGCAACGTCCTCGGTCCCGTTCCTCCGGGGGGAGGAGGATCTACCAGCGGACCACGGGTAACCTGCCCCATTCCTCTGGGGCCCGGCATGCTCCGGGGGGGGACCACACACTACGGTCGATTATTATCCCCCCCTGCTGCCCTTTGGTCGATTGTGGCACCCAATCTCACAGACTTGGGTCGACCTGGGTCTCCCACCTCGGGCGCTGTCCGATCGGCAGTCCGGGCTCTC
>JADBJO010023296.1:0-26748 GCA_016801955.1 Conus betulinus
AGAGATAGGATAGTTTCTCTGCTCCTTACCAAACATACAGACCGCGACTTCAAAAGCCAAGCTGCGGTTATGGGCAAGATCTGAAAATTACTCTCTCTCCTCTCTCCTTCCTCCTCCTCTCATCTCTCTCTCTCTCTCAACACACACCACACAACGCACAACCACACCCCCACACACACCACACACACACACCGCCGCGGCTAGTTCTCTGGCTGAGTCGTTGTCCGTTGGGAGAAGTGGATGCGTCATCCATCGCCAATGCCGTTGCTGCTGCTGCCGCTGGTCTGCTGCCAAACTCCTAGCTTAGCTGTTGCTGTATGGTCACACGCCCACAAATACGATTAGGACGCCAGAACGCTCTAACCCCCCCGTGCGAAAATGTTTTGAGCCATCGCAAGTTTTTGACACACTTTAGTAAGAACGAAACTGAATATAAGATGAAAGTGTACAGACTGCACACCAAAAAATTAATGCGCTAGGGTCTTCTTCTTTCTATTAACATCCGCCATCATCCTTTTGATGGTTCTGATGTGTTATAAAAACTGGGGGGGGGGTCCTCAATCTGGGATATTGGTATGCAGAGCTGGCAAGCTGGAAGGGGCGTGGGTGGTGGGGGGCTTGTGGGGTGGGATGTGGTGGAGGTGGTAGTGGGGGAGGTAGTTGGGGGGGGGGGGCGGAGGATAGGGAGGGGGGGGGGGGGGCTGGCTGGTCAGATTCGGGACTTGAAGCACTCTACCGAGGCTAAGGAGATAACCTCGGGAGGCAGGCTGTTCCAGTCCCGGACAGTCCTCGGGAAGAAGGAGTATTCCTATAGTTTGTCTTACAGGCAGGAAGGAGGTACGTCTCCCCCATGTGACTGTCTTGTGGACCTTGCTGGGGTGTTTGGTGTGGGCCTGAAAGGAGTGTTGATGCTGACCTGTTCTCGGTGGTATTTGTAGAAGGTGGTCAGCCTTGCTGCTCTTCTTCTTCTGTCTGCTAAAGTGGACCACTGTAGGTGTGTCAGCATGGAGTCGACACTTGAGGTGTGACGGTGGTGATTCACAAACCCATCGAGCTGCACGACGTTGGACTTTTTCTAGATTGTTTTGTTTTTCGGCAGTATATAGGGGTCCCAGACAGGTGAGGCGTATTCAAGGATGGGGCGAACTAGGGCTTTGTAGGCAGTTTCCTTGATGTTTATGGACCCCACTCTCAGGTTTCGCACTGAGAAAGCCTAAGGTCTTGTTTGCCCTGTTGGATACGTTGGAAATATGGGTGTCCCAACTGAGGTCTTGGGAGATGGTGACCCCCAGGTATTTTGTTTCTTCTACTCTCTTGAGGTTTTGGCCATGAAGATGGTACGTGCCAGTTAGTGTGTTTCTCTTCCTGAGACATGGAGGGGCCTGACACTTGTCTGGGTTGGAAGGACATTTTTCCATTTTGTTTCCCAGTCTGCCATGTGGTCCAGGTCCTCTTGTAGCTTCCTTTGGTCTTGGGAGGAAGTTACAGTTCTGTGGCAGAGAGTGTCGTCTGCAAAAAGCCGTGTTGTTGAGAGAGAGTTGTTCAGGGAGGTCGTTGATGTAGAGGAGAAAGAGGGCTGGGCCCAGGACTGATCCCTGGGGAACCCCTGACTCTACTGGGACGGCTTTTGAAGACGCTCCATCAACAACCACCGCCTGCTGTCGGTTTGCCAGGAAGTTCTTGATCCATTCGTGGACCTGGCCGGTTGATCCCGTAATGGCGGAGCTTGTGGATTAGAAGGGAATGACAGACCTTGTCAAAGGCTTTGGAGAAGTCCATCACTAGGACGTCTGACTGTTTACCCTTCTCCATATTATAGGACAGCTCATCCACAAGCCCCAGCAGTTGGCTTTCACAGGATCTGCCTCGCCGGAAACCGTTGCTGTTCTTCTCGCAGGATGTTGTTTGCCTCTGCAAAACCCATGATTGTGCTCACCACAATGTGCTCTAGGATTTTGCATGGAACACTCGTGAGGGAGATGGGACGATATTTTCAGGCCTGTATCTTTCACCCTTCTTGTACACTGGGGAGACGTTTGCCCTTTTCCAGTCCTTTGGTACACAATGCCTGTGTTTATGGAGGACTGAAAGAGAAGCCAGGCTTTGTATCTTGCTTTAAGGAGCCGAGTATTTATCTATAGGACTGGTGCAATTAGAGTGTTGTGAGAATTTTTACTCGTTCTGAAAGGTGATTCTCCTCAATTTCATTCACATGGCCATCAAGGTACAAGCCAGGTGGTTCCAAGCAGGACAGATTAAAATTAAAGGAATGGGACTATTTGGGTGCTTCAAGCTGGCGCAAAGATAGGGTCACGGGTGAGTGCAAAAGGCCTGAAATGTGACGTCAACTGAGGGGGGAGGGGGCCTGTATTGAAGATTTTTTTGCGATTTCATCAGTGACCCCCACCCCCCACCCCACCCCCCACAACCACTACTGTGCGAGATTTTCTGAAAACTATGGGCCGTTTGCCGGCTCGGCCAGTGTCCAGCGAGAGGTAGCCGCTTTATGTCACGTGACATACGTATTGTGTGCGTTGGCATATTCACATGGATAAGGGTAAACAGTCCGACGTCCTAGTGATGGACTTCTCCAAAGCCTTTGACAAGGTCTGTCATTGATATCCCTTCTAATCCACAAGCTCCGCCATTACTGGATCACCGGCCAGGGGTCCACGAATGGATCAAGAACTTCCTGGCAAAACCGACAGCAGGCGGTGGTTTGTTGATGGAGCGTCTTCTTGGTGTTGTGTGTGTGTGTGTGTGTGTGTGTGGTGTGTGTGTGTGTGTGTGTGTGTGTGTGTGTGTGTGTGTGTGTGTGTGTGTGTGTGTGTGTGGTGTGTGTGTGTGTGTGTGTGTGTGTGTGGTGTGTGTGTTGTGTGTGGTGTGTGTTGTGTGTGTGTGTGTGTGTGCGTTGGAATATTCACTCAAGCAAGCTTGCACGTATGTGTGTGTGTGTGTGTGTGTGTGTGGTGTGTGTGTGTGTGTATGTGTGTGTGTGTGTGGTGTGAGCGTGTGTGTGTATGTGTGTGTGTGTGTGTGTGTGTGTGTGGTGTGTGTGTGTGTGTGTGTGTGTGTGTTTAGAAGTCTTCACCACTCATCTCCCTACCCCCCTCCCCTCCCAGGCCCACCAGCTGATTAATAGATTCTGTCCCCACTGTACCTGAAATGGCACTGCTTTATTGATCATTCATTCATTCATTATTTATTTATTTGCTGTCTACTTATCTATCTATTTATTTCATCCTGTTCATTCATTTACCTATTCATTAACTTATTCATAACTCAGTTTCACTAGATCATATAATGGCATCTGCCAAGGAGCGATCACATCCCTTGACGCCTTAATAAATGGCATGCCCTGTGCAATACCTGCACTCTGTGTGAACACAGCGCAGGTTTCCAAGGGTGGTGCAGGATTGCTCCCAGCTGGTTGTTTTCGGCAGTTGAAGACAGTACTTCTCTCAGGGTCCCACTGGGGTCCCACCAGAGAAAAATTTCACTTCATCTGGTCCCACCTGCATCTTCGAGTGTATCTTTTTTCTTACCCACCATGAGGGCGGGTAGGAGAGGGGGGGGGGGGGGGGGGGGGGGGGGGGGGGGGAGCGAGGCGTAGTTTTTTTTTTTTTTTTTAGAGCCGGTAGTTGTTGAGCGCGGAGAGGAGAGCGGGGGAAAAAGGGATCGGCGGAACTACTGTATATATTACTGCTCTGCTTCATTCGTATCACGTAGGCTACACACATACAGCTTACGTCCACGGGCTGTGCACCTTGCAGAGTGGAAAGGAGGGGAGTTGGAGAAAAGAAGAAGGTTGGGAAGGCCTGGAACACGTGCAGGTGTGGGTGGGTGGGGGTGGGCGGATTTCTCTCTGTTATCACTGAACGAAACACTCGCTAAAAAAAAAAACAAAAAAAAAAAAAAAAAGGTTGATCGGGAGGGGGTGGGGGTGCGTCACCATTACCACCACCACCCCTTTGACACACACACACACACACACACACACACACACACACACACACACACACACACACACACATCTCCTTATCCGGTTTCGCATGATTACTTGAGAGAGAGAGAGAGAGAGAGAGAGAGAGAGAGAGATAGAGAGAAAGGACCCTGGCGACGTGAACTGTTGTCCTCCGCATAACCTACCGCAACAATCAGCCATGATAAATGCACTGCCACAACACAAACCATAAAGAAGACGTGAACTGCCACAAGAATTAACCTCCCCTCCCCCCCTCCTGATCTCGCCAACATTCATCCTCCACCCCCATCCTGCTCCCCCACATGACTTCCATCTCACCCTCCCCCACACAAGCACGCACGTCAAACCGTAGTACACAAACGTTGATTTGAAATTCTACAAATGGGTTGATTAGATTTCCAAAAGTTTTTTTTTTTTTTTTTCAACTAAGCTTTTGTGTAAGAAACGAAACCATACACTAACTGTGCAATTTAATGTCAAAACCCTTCGTTTAGCTGGTTGTTGTTGTCGTCGTCGTTGTAGTTGCCGTCGTACCCTGGCTAAAAGACTCTAGGGATCATCCAAACAGCCGAAGTACTTGAACACTATGGTACAAATGCATCAGCTGGGATGAGAACATTAGGTGTGTGACCGTTTTTTGATTACCCCCGCCACATGGGCAGCCACACACTCCGACTTTGGGGGATTTTGGATACTGACAATATTATGCTAGAAGCTTGTCACAACTGAAGACAATCCCTGCATATCTATGCAAAGCATAACAACATTTCGATGTAGCCTTGGTGTTCTAGCCTATGTCAAATGGCCTTAAGCCAAGGCGACTTCATTTAGTTAAATTCAGAGTGCTCTCTATGTCTGAGCTTTTTTTCTCTCTCTCCTCTCTCTCTCTCTCTCTCTCTCCTCTCTCTCTCTCTCTCTCTCTCTCTCTCTCTTTTGTGCATGTTTTTTAAAGTCCGTTTTTTTTTTGTTTTTGTTTTAGTTTTTTTGTAAATAAGAAACCTACCCGTGAAACATTCCCTTTTTTTTCTTAAAATATCAATTCAGAAAGGTCTAGACAAGTATTTTAAAGAAAAATCCGATAATAGAAATATGCGTGGATCTATAAGGAGAAAAAGAATGCAACAGTAAACAGTGGGGTAGTTTTTTGCTCCCATAAGGAACCTAACACAGAGTACTTTTATTCAAGACTGGCACAGCCCTTTTAAACTTGAATAAGTCTTTCGTCCGCCTGAGGTCGGAAAACTCCATCAGGGGAGACAACGGCTGGCTGTATCTGCCGCTCCTGGCGATCCAAATAGAGGACCACGTAAACCACAGTCCATTATATAGATTTGCTCGTCGTTTGTATTTGTCTGACTTTAGTCAAGGTTTAAAAGGCTGGTGCCGTCTTGAATAAAAGGTTGCTCTGTGTTAGGTTTCCTTATGGGAGCAAAAACTACCCACTTGATATTTTACTGTTTATTGTTTTACTGTTCCCTGTATCATTTAAGTAAAGGCTGTGCCTCAGTCTGAGTAAAAGTTATCTTGTGTTGGAGGTTTCCATATGGGAGCAAAAACACTCCCCTTGTTTACTGTTTATGTTTTACTGCTCCCCCCCCCCCCCCCCCCCACATTACCCACCCATCCCCCCCACCCCAGCCACCTCCCAACCCCCCCACCCCCGTCCCCACGCACGTGGTCTCTGCGTTTTTCTTTCGTACTGTTTGGCTTGAGGTTATAATGCTGCATGGTTTAGTTAAACAGTTATAATTTGTCCGTTCCGCGGGAAAGGTGACACTTCGTGATTCATATCCCCTAACACCGCGGGTTCGTTGTACACGAATTAAATCCCCTTGCATGAGACAAAGCTCGCGCTGTACTGGTGAGAAGAGTAGTTAGGGACCTGGACCACCCGCACCGTCTCTCTCTTCTCTCTCCTCTCTCTCTCGGATCTCGGACGCTCTCTGGTCGTCTCTCTCTCTCTCAGGCCGTCTCGGCCGTGAGAATAAATAACCCATTTGCGATTGGTCGTGGTCGCCGCGGTGACGCAGTGGGAAAGGATGTTACCACGCCCCGGGCGCAAAGAACCTGAGACAATGGTCAGATGCGCCCCACCAATAAATCACAAAAAAACTGTGTCTACATACACTGGCACCGAAAAGCCCATGAAGACGATGTTCGGGTGACCCCGTGACGATACCGAAAGGATGATGTTGTTACCACCGCACCGAGCCTATTAAGACGTTCGAAACAAAAAACAAAAGCGTTCAAAACAACGCAAACAGAAAAACGGCATTACAACACCACAAAAGAAAAGATAGATGATCGCACTAATCCAGTTCTCTCTATCTCTCTCGGGGTCAAGGAAAAAAAAGTTCTCATCAACATCTTGACCTCCTCGTTTTTTCCCCTTCTTATTCGTCTAGTAGTGTGCGTCGCAAAATTCCTTCTGTTTCTTTTTAAAAATCTTTGTACCGCATAAACGATAGTGATCTCTTGTCTGTGAGTTAATCCAGCTAGTGAGTCTTCCTGTCAGATCCATCCTCCATCTCTCGCACCATCATTGTAGCACCCATTACTGTTTGAGGAATGCATGACACACATTGCGACATCAGCCTTTGAAGTATTGTACGTGTGCCCCCCTCTTTCTTCCTCATATGGTGTGTGCGTCGGCAAATGCCTACTGTGTTTCTTTTTAAAAATCTTTGTGTTCACGTGTGTTGTGCCTGTGTGTGTTGGGTGTGTGTGGGTGCGGTTGGTGTGTGCGGCGCGGCAGTGCGCGGCACGTGCACAGTGTGCCGGGCGTATTCGTGTTCTGTTTTTGTTGTGTGTGTGTGTGCCAACTTGTTGTGTGTGTAGAGAATTTGAGATGAGAGAAGAGAGGCGAGAGTGAGAGAGAGATGATGAGTTGGGTGTGTGGGCTGGGGGGATGGTATTGGGGGGCGGGTTGGGACTTTTTGGTGTGTGTATGCGTGCGATTAACGATTGCACAGGAGTGAGAAGCGGTCATTTCTCAGATACTAAGGGGATCTAGACTTGAAATGGGGATCTTGGGATAATATTGGGTGAAGTGTGTGTGCTGTTGTGGGGTGTGTGTGTGTAACCGATTATGGGAATGTGTGTGTGAGGGGAGGATTTAATATGAAAAAGGGATGGGGGGAGGGAAGGGGATAATTAGGGTTAGGGGTGGTGGTTGGTGGTTTCAAGCACAATACCACTTTTATACTGACCTGGGACACAACAAACACATACCTTTTTTGTTCATTCCTATCGGTGCCACGGTCCGTCAGTTTTCAACTGGGAACAGACAAACTCTGCTCTATCGTGATCAAAAGACTCCCTGAGTTGACCTCGACTGGCAGCCTCAGAGTTCTTAGAGTAGAATACTCTACTCTTTTTATAACAAAAAAAAACCTTTTTTTTTCTGAATTTCCTCTTTAATTAAAGACATTTTTTAACCCACGTGTATGCCGCTGTTTATGGCCAGCCGCCACACAGATAAGGATAGTGCTTATATTTGCTTGCAACACAGGCGCCGACAGGAGAAGAGAGATTTGAGAGCGACGAGAGACGCCGATGAGATGAGGAGGAGGGACCGAGGAGAGATTGGGGAGGAGATGATGATGAGAGAGAGAGGAGATGTCAGTGAGACGAGTGCGGAGGAAGAGGGAGAGATGAGTTTAGGGGACAGGAGGTGACGAGTCAGGCGGACACTGGAGAGAGGAGAGATGAGTGGAGAGATGTGAGACGAGATAGGAGAGAGGAGGGGGCAGAGGACGAGACGAGTGAGGAGATGAGAGGGTGAGAGAGAGGTGGGAGAGAGAGGAGAGGGGGAGACAGGAACTCGGGAGGAGGAGAGAGAGTAGGAGGCGACATGACAGGACAGGGGACGACAGAGGAAAGAGAGAAAAAAGACGACTTAGAGGCGAGACAGGGACAGGACAGACAGAGACAGAAGAGGACAGACTGACAGGGACAGGCCACAAGAATCTTCATTCCCACGTTTTTAAAACAGATAAGCAAAGAAGGATGTTGTTTTTCCATCTGACCATTCTACTTCAGGGACAAGGATGCTTAATTCTAGAATAACTTTTTACACAAATAATAGAACTAATGCCTCAACAAAAAGAATGGTGGCTGGTTTATTTTAACTTTGAAGGGAAAAAAAAAGCAATTATCACCATTAAAACTCTCTCTCCTCTTCCCCCTCTTCTCTCTCTCTCTCTCTCACTCTCCTATCACACACACACCACACACACACACACACCCACACACACATAACACACACGCGCACGCCACGCACGCACGCACGCACGGCACACACAAACCAAACACACCACCACACACACCACACACACACACAACGACACAACACCACCACTATGTCAAATATAACGTTCGTCACTGCGCGAAAGAGGTTTTTTCTTTTGTGTTGTAATTTTTTTGTTTTTTTTTTTTTTTTTTTTTTTTCAAGAATACGTAGGACGTATTTTTAGGATTGTTGTGTATTGTTGTTGTGTTTTTGTAGGATTAAATTATAAGTAATTTTATCGTTCTGTCCTTTTTTGTTCTTTTTTTACTTCAGTGATTTTAGCATAGATAGACTTTTGGTGGTTGCTGAGGGCTGAGAGAGAGAAGGGAGAGGGAGAGAGAGAGAGAGGATGAGTGAGGCAAGGCATGTTTACAAGAACACCACGAGGATATTCAAGAGTTTCAATCTTCTGTCCTTTAAAAAGAGGCTGGGAGTAGTAGGGCAATAGAAGAGGGATGACGTTGATGAGGGGACAGAGAGCACAGAGAGAAGAGAGATGAGAGAGAGATGAGAGAGAGAGTGAGACGGAGAGAGAGCGAGTAAAATGCGTTAATATTATAAAAATGAAATTAATAGAAACAAAGAAGAAAGAAAAAAAAAGAAATAAGGAAGAAGAAAAAAAAGTGGTGAAACAAGAGAGGAGAAGAAGAGAGAAGAAGAAGAAGGAGAAAAAGAGAACAAAAATCGTCTCTAAAAAACATAAAAAAAGCACAAACAAACAAACAAACAAACAAACAAAACCGGCATAGAGAGAGAGAGAGACGGGGAGGACGAGAGAGAGGAGAAGAGAGGAGAGAGAGGAGAGAGAGAGGACGAGGAATGAAAAAAAAAAAAAAAAAACAATGACGCAAACAAGGGCCAACAACTCCAAATCTAATCAATCTACCATCTGCGAGGCGCTAATTCCCGGTCATTTCATGCCTCTGTCTTTTTCTTTTTCTTCTTTCTTTTTTTTTTTTTTTCTTTTTTTCTTTTGTTGTGGCTTTGTATTGTGTTTTGCCCCTCTCTTCTTGTCTCTGGGCTAGCGGGGTCAGTCAGTTAGGGGCGTCAAAAACGTCACATGACACTTAGCACCACAGTTCACCCGCCGGCGTTGCCACTTGCTGGTAGTAGCACCGTGGCCAACACGACAGCCGTCGTCCAAGCATGCAGCCCTGTGATTCTTCACACGTACTGTCCGGCCCTGTCAGTCGGTTTCTCATGGCAACAATGGCTCCTTACTTGGTATAAAAACATGCTGCTGCCGTTTTTCACCACCACCACTCGTATTTTCAAAACGCAGCACAGCGTTGTCTGTGTTCGTTTGTTTAGAAGACGTTCTGCTTCTGCGGTTTTAAAGCCTGAGTATTCTAGTGGTCACTTGGTTTTTCCCTTAAAAACATATACCCTGTGCGCGTGTTTTATAAGTATCGATTCATATTTTGTGAAAAGTCCATATTCATTTCATTGATTTCAAGCGTAGAAAATGTTTACTTGCCGACAACTGAGTTTGTATTCCATTCAGCTGGGTTTCTTAGCAATACAAAAAAATTCACTTCCCACAGAATTTCGAGGTTTTCTCGTAAAATCAGTACAAGATTCAATATTGTTTCTTCTTCACAACATTCAGGTCGAGGCTGAATGCGTGGTCTTCAGTTACCCTTTTTTTTTTTTTAGCAGCAACTATAAACAACACATTACAAAAGGTCAGTTGAAAAAACACCTGGTAAAAAAAAAAAAAAAATTGGCCCTAAACTATATCCGAGTTCAAAGGTCAGATTGCATCCGGCAGGCATGATGTTTTCAAGGACCTCTTGCAGTGCTGGTTGCAGTTGTACTCTCTGTTGCTGACACTGCCGTCACAGGTGAGCTGAAGAGAGCGAGAGAGAGAGAGTGTGTGTGTGTGTGTGTGCGCGCGCGCGCGCGTGTATGCGTACACATGCATGTGGTATTTGAAAAAAAAAAAATGGTACTAACCGACTTTAACCTATTTTTTTTTAATTATTGGGCCCAGCGCTTGCACCACTTGTTTTTTTTTTTTGTTTTTTTTTTTTTTTTTTTCCCCTTTTTTTTCTTTCTTTTTTAGCGAGCGCGTGCACCCCTACCCATATCCCACGCTAATCTGTATCCCCACTCCTTTTAGTTTCTTTTTTTTTTTTTTTAATTCGTCCGTCGAATCGACGAGGACCACTTCAGTCATCTAGGGGTTGAGGGGGATGGGATGGGAGGGGGGGGGGGGGGGGGGGGGGGGGAGGGGAGTGGAGGGGCGGACATGATTTGTGCATACGCAAGTGGCTGATCAAGCCGATGTGACATGTCACAGACGCAATGACACATGGACGTGGTGACATATGGACATGGTGACACATGGACATGGTTACATAAGGGACATGGTGACACATGGGCACGGTGACACATAGACACGGTGATATATGGACGTTGTAACATATGGATGTGGTGACATATGGACATGGTTACATATAGACATGGTGACACATGGACATGGTGACATATGGACATGGTAACATATAGACATGGTGACACATGGACATGGTGACATATGGACATGGTGACACATGGACATGGTGACACATGGACATGGTGATATATGCACATGGTGACACATGCACATGGTGACATATGGACATGGTGGTGCACATGGACGCCGGGGGTGACACATGGGCACGGTGACACACCCAGAGACACAGTGACATATGGACACGGTGGCATGTGGGACGTTGGTGACATATGGACGGGATGACACATAGGCAGGATGACATGTGAAAGCAGTGACACATAGACACATGGATGTGGGGACATATGGACATGGTGACATATAGACATGGTGACACATGGACATGGTGACATATAGACATGGTGACACATGGACATGGTGACATATGCACATGGTGACACCATGGACATGGTGACATATGGACATGGTGGCACATGGACGCGGTGACACATGGGCACGGTGACACATAGATATGGTGACATACGGACACGGTGTCATATGGACGCGGTGGCATGTGGACGTGGTGACATATGGACGGGATGACACATAGGCAGGATGACATGTGAAAGCAGTGACACATAGACACGATTTCACGTAGACACGACATGTGGACGCAGTGACATATCGACATGATGACACAGAGACACGATGACACATAGACACTGTGACTTATGTACGCAATGAGAAATGGACGCGGTAACATACGGAAGAGGTGACACATTGACACGATGACACACAGACATGATGACATACAGACACGATGACACACAGACATGATGACACACCAGACACGATGACACACAGACATGATGACACACAGACACGATGACACATGGACACGGTGTCTTATGGACGTGATGACATGGACGCGGTAACGTATGGAGCGGTGGACACTTTGACACGGATGATGACCACACAGACATGATGACACACAGAGACACGATGACACCATGGACACGGTGACTTACAGACGCGATGACATACGGACGCGGTAACATATGGAAGCGGGTGACACATAGACACGATGACACATAGACACGATGATACACAGACACGATCGCACATGCACATGGTGACATAAGAACGCAGCAGCGACATACAAATCTGATTCCTCAAACTAACAGACAAGCAACCAAAAATCTGATCTGGAATCATCCATGCTAT
The DNA here is from genome assembly GCA_016801955.1 of Conus betulinus. NCBI lineage: Eukaryota > Metazoa > Mollusca > Gastropoda > Neogastropoda > Conidae > Conus > Conus betulinus. Next base: position 11,935 of record JADBJO010023296.1, read on the forward strand.
GCTATCCTCCAGCATATGTTATTTCCCTCTGTGTGTGTGGGTGTGGTGTGTGTGTGTGTGTGGTGTGTGTGTTGTTTGTATGTGCATGCGTGCGTGTGCGCCTGTGTGTTGTTCATGCGTGCGTGCATGCGTGTGTGTGTGTGTGTGTGTGTGTGTGCTGCGTGCGCGTGCGCGCGCGCGCGCGCGCGTGTGTGTGTCTCTGGTGTGTATGTATATATGTGTGTGGTGGTGGTCGTGGTGGTGGTGAAGGTGTGTGTGTTTGTGTGTGTGGGTGTGTGTGTGTGTGGTGGTTAGAGAACGTTGATTTTCCACTTTCTCTGTATCGATCGGCGGGCACTCTAACCCTCCTCCCCCAACCCCCCACCCCCATCCCAGGTCCCCTCCACGTGCCAGTTCGGGGCCAGGTGTGATGAGAACGAAGGATTGGAAAGCCAGTTTCTCTTTCCTTTCCCCGCCGCTTCGCCGTGCTGCTGTCCCCACTCCACAGGTAAGGTAAGGTAGGTAAGGTAAGGTAAGTAATAGTAACGTAAGGTAAGGTAAGGTAAGGTAAGGTTGCTCATAGCCCAGCCGATCGCAAAGGGCCATATCAGGGGCTGTCAACCGCGTTGAAGTCAACTCACAAGTCCGGAAAACACCACACACACGCACGCACGTACGCACCACACTACACGCATCACACTTCACAGACACACACACAACACACACACACACAGAGCATGGCGAAATGGGTGTAAAGACAATAGATCACAGAACTGTTAAGATGAACTTTGAATCTCCAGTGTTACAAATGTTCTACTTCATTTAACAAAAACAGTGTTAAAATTTGAAATCCTCATCATTCCACGAACTTAACAGGTACATTTCCTGAAAGAGAACAAAAAAAAAAAAAACAAACAAACAAAATGAATAAAAGAAGAAGAAAAAAAGAAAGAAAAAACTAGCAGGTAATGCATATGATAAATTGCTTTTACATAATTTTAGCCAGTGTCTTCTACTCTCCAAATGTATTAAAAAACCTTGTGCCTTCCTTGACTTCGAAACCCTTCAGTTCACCATGCTGTCTGTCAGTAATCTGTAACGATTTAAATTTTGATTTGGGTTTGTTGATAGAATAATCAGTTCAATGCTCTAAAAATTATATATGTAAATCATTCCTGACATACACGTGTTCCCGGTTACCCATCTCGTCCCATGACCTCTGAACCAAGTGCCACGGTCAGGAAACGAAAAGCTTGGACTGTGGACAAGTCAGGGCTAGGAGGCGGGGTGGGGGGGGGGGGGGGGGGGGGGGGGTTTTGGGGGGGGGTCCTCAAGGGAGGCAGGGATGGACTCGGATGGCGAGTTCTGATGTAACTCGCCCGTGGTGGTTGTCTCATAGGTAAGCGGGAAGGGGGGTGGAAGAAGGAGAGGAAGAAGGGGGGTGTGGTTAAGGAGTAGGAAAATGTTTTGGTTAGGCTGGTTAGTTCGTCACAAAGGAATATGTTTGCACCTTCACACGAAAAAAAAAAAAAGAAGTGTGAATCAATTCGGATATTTTGAATGTATTAAAGACGAGCAGAAATGTCGTTGTACACCTTTCTCGCTCAGTACGATGTGTATGTGTCAACAAAAGCAGGTGTGCAATGTTCAGCAAAGCATGCAGCGCGCCATGTGCTTGTCTGACTTATTTCCCTTGAAGACAGCGTTCATGAGTTTCTTTTTCCATTGTCTTGTCTTTTTTTTTTTTTCCCCCCTTTCTTTTTTCTTTTTTTTTTTTTTTTTTTTTTCCTTTTCTTCTTTGTCTTTTGTTGTTTTTGCTTTTTTTTTGTATCCTCAGCCAGTTCTGCAGGGTATAGATAAAGGCAATATCATAGCCAAATAATCGTTTGTTAAAAAAAAAAAAAAAAAAAGTTAAAAGCTTGCTTTTTGGAACAATAGACCTTACTTTCTTGTTTTCATTATTTGTCGAAAACTGATACAGTGATTGTCTATGACGTGAGCATGAAATGGGGACAGCAAGTCAAGGGGACAAAAGTCAAGGTCAGAACAGAGCATATTGAAGATTGCGAGCATGGTGGATCCTACACTTTACAGTCAATCTCTCTCTCTCTCTCTCTCTCTCTCTCTCTCTCATCTTCTTTAGCTCTCTTCTCTCTCTTTAGCATATGAGAGGGGCACAACTTAACTGAAAAGTCACTGTCAAAGATGATGGTCAGACAACATAAGACCACAGCTAAATTTTAGAATGCCACAGGGCTTGAAACTTTGAGTTTATCCGGTCTCCAAGTTCAGGAGAGCGGGCCAGCTAAAGGTAGAACATTATTTCAAGATAAGCTGAAAGAAAGAGATAACAGCACTGTACCTTCAAACTTTGTTCTAAGGCAGTAGGTTTTTCCAGTGTCCTGCCCCCCCCCCCCCCCCCCCCCCCCCCCCCCCCCCCCCCCCCCCCCCCCTCGTCCTTTTGTCGTTGTTGTGGGGGATGATTCAGTGGATGTCCCATGCCAGTCCTTGAAGGCCTTGCCTTTCTTACTGATGCTCTTTTCCCAAGACAACACCTGGAGCATGCAATTTTCCCACTTTCAGGGATGGTGGGTGGGGGATGGGGATGGTGATGGGGGATGTTTGCAAAGTTGAATTACGCCACCCCCTCCTCCTTTTTTTTTCCCATTTCTCTTCTTTTCTTTTCCTTTTTTTCCCTTTTTCTTTTTTCTTTTTATAAAGCAGAAATTTTCACAGATACCTTCATGAGGTCCACGGTGACTTAGTTTGTAGACCCACAAGCGCAGTGTTAATGAGTTTATTTCACGTAAACGGAATCACTTTATCCTTCGGTCATCATGATGTGTGTGGCTGCTTGATCTCTGGTGGTTGTGGAGGTTGCAAAACCTACCCTGTAACAGTATCAATTAAGCGTTGTTTTTTTTTGTTTTTTGTTTTGTTTTTTGTTTTTTTTTTTCTCCATCAATGACGTCACTTTCCGAGGGTCAGGCGAAGAGAGTGTCTCAGGATCACTCGGAAATCGAAACACCGACATAGCTTCTTCAGAGTGGTTCTAAGATGACGGTTCCTTGGACAACCGCAACGACCATAGAGTGAAAGCAACAGAATCACACGTGGAGAAACCCGGTGAATCACAATATCAAAAACTTCTTCTTTTTCTTTAAATAGAATAACAAATAAGTTAAAGGTGGCAGAACAAGGAAAATCAGCATACAAAGTAGGGACCCTGTACAGTCGTTTTTGCAATCTTCTAATACCCTTTCACTGCTGACCCGTTTCTCATTTCCCAGAAACCGCTCTTTGTTCGTTTTTTTTTTTTTTTTTTTCTTTTTTTTTTATCAACCAGTTTGAGCTTACAGCTGCCAAGCAAAAGAGGACAGTGCGCAAAGTCAGGGCAATCCGCAGCATGTCTGTAAGTCACGTCCATAATCATTTGTTATACAAAGTAAAAACGGAAATAAAGAAAACATCGAGACAAAACAGCAAATCAAATAGAATACAGTTTCAGCGCAGGTTTGTCAGCACGTAATTTTCTTTTTTAATGTAACATAAGGACATACATTACGATGCAAGACAACACAATACAAATATTAAGCAATACAATGCTATACAAGACAATAATCTAAAGAGACCTGCTCAGTGGAGGCGCGCTCCTTCGTCATTCATACTAATAAACCTGCACCACGACAGCCCTGACCCAGACCTTCACACAATATTGGTTCGACCTTGAGGTGACTTCAGCTCTGAACATCCTCAACTTGACCTTGCGCTACTTGCTCATTGTTCTCAACACCAGTTTGTCTGTTCTGTACTGTTCCCAGAGCCGTGTCGACCTGAAGGGTCTGCTGCAGCGCCAGCTGGACGAGTTGCTGACTCAGGAGATGAAGCTTTTCAGATGGACAAGACCAACCTGGAGAAGTTCCGCCTCACCGACATCCTGCTGTGGAGGAAGACCATGTTTGACAGGCCGCGCCGCTAGGACCTGTCCGCTGTCCTTGGTACACAGGGCGACCGTGGGTGGTCGTTGAAAGTAAACAAACAAATGGTCGAATGAATCGAACTAATGAAAGACTGTGTTTTTGTCTTGCAATTCGTTTGTTCCTGTTTGGCAGATTTTATTACATAACTTTTCTTTACCAATTTAATACATGAAAGGTATCTCATTATGTTCACAAAGAATCCTTGTAGGGAACATAAGTCCGAGCTCGTGGTGGGATTGCGGATAAAAACGGATAACTATCAGTTATCTGAGGTTAGATAGGATGAAATGGTCGGTGGACCATCACACTTTTCTTATCTTGGGTGGTTGAGTAGAGACTGAGAGAGGACAAACAATAAAACACTGGTGTGAGCGCGGGGGGGAAACAAAAGAAAACGAAAAAATAAGGTTGTGGGTGGGTTGAAAAAAAAGTAAGAAATGTAAGAAAGTGAATAAATGGATGGAGAAGAATCAAATAACAGTTGGCAACCAGATGTCGAGTAGTTCCGCGAGTGGTCTAAATGTGAAAGTTGACGGTGAGGTTGGGGGCTCGAAAGTTTTTGTTGTCTCATTATTTCGTTCCCCTTTCTGTTTGGTCCACATTGTGGTCCATCATACGTATCGAAAACATGATTGAAAAAACATCTGTGCGGGTACGCATTGAGTTCTCGGTATTTCTGTCAATTGAAGCCGCGCCGATGTGCCACATAGGAGGACATAAGTGCTTCTCCCGGTCATTCGGCCTTTCGTTTGGCAGATCGGCTGTGAGCCACTGTCCTTTTTTACGCCCTCGGGATGCAATAGTGTCTCTTCTGTGTGTGAACCACCCAACCCCCTCTCTTCCCCTCGCCCACGCATCACCCTGATACCTTACAACCCGCGGCCGTCCATCGCAGTGGAATGAAGGCAACACCACATCAACCAAACGGAGATGGTAATTTCAACCCGAAACAGTGGGTTGCTAAGGTAGAGAGTGGGGGGGTGTTGGGGAGGGGAGGAAGGAAATAAAGAAAGTGTGAGAGGTGGCTTCTTCAGTGGGGACCTGGGAGGGGGAAGGGGGTTTATAGCCGCGCGAATGGGAGAAAGCTCATGGATGAAAAAAAGTGTGGAGGACGTTTTTCCCCCCTAAAGACGAGCACGGGGCATACTAGTTCCTCTCATTTTCTCTCAGTGGTGTTATTTGTTCAAAAAGAGCAGAGGGTGGAGGAGACAAGGAATTGCACGAGGAAGCGGTCCATACAGGGTGACAGTAAAAAAGGTAAGGGGGTACGAAGAAAAGAACCGCAAAAAAGGCCTCATAAAAGGAAAAAAAAAGGGGTAGAGAGAAGAAAGAGTAGGGTGGAGAGGAGTTAGGGGGGGTGAAAGATGAGGGGGAAAAAAAGAGAGAAAGAGAGGGAAGGAGGGGGGGGGGGGGGGGGGTGGAGGGGAGGGGGGCGGGGGGGGGGAACTAAAAAAAGGGAAGCGATGGAAAAAGGGAAAGAGAGGAACAGATAGACGAGAAAAGAAGAGGTCACTTTGGAGGGGGGGGGTAGGGACAACAAGGAGAAAAAGAGGGAAGCAGAGCAAAAAGAAAAAACTCGGAAACCGAATAGGGGCCTGCAAATAAATTAAGGAAACGGAGCAGTGAGGCCAACAGAAAAAAAGAGTACGCCGATGGAAAGAGAATCACACAACGACGATCGAAGAGGAAGAAAGAAGAAGGGAAACGACAAGGTAAGACGGAAAAGAGAGACGATACAATGATTGAGTACAGCCAGGCACGAAGGCGATGACCAACAGCGGAGTGAGAAAAAGAACAAAATAAAATGAGCACGCGAAACAAAACAAAAACAGAGGAGGGTTACCAGAGCAACAAACGGCTGCGGCGAGACGAAGCAGCAAGTGGCGGTATTGGAACAAAAAAACCGGGGAGAAAAGTCAGACAGCAGAAAACAGAACTCACTGTAGACGAGAATGGAGTAACATAACTAAGAATCAAAAAAAAAAAAGAACCCACGCGAGTGCCAATATGATGGGCGTCCAGGAGAAGAACAATGTACGTGCCAGTCTCAAACACAGCGATTGTGCATAGGGCAATTGTCCAAAGGCCAAAGAAGACGGCACAGGGGGGGCCAGTGCAGCAGGAACACAGGACACAAAATAAAGGGAACAGTCCGTAGGAGAGATGGCCGCACGACTCCGATTTGAGAATAGGCAAGACCCGTACAAGATGGATATATCACGTGCACAGAAAGGGATTTTACCTCGCCACCAATGGGACAGCTAGGGCAACCGGACCGCGGAAAGCAAAAATGCACTGAGCCGTCGAAGATTGTCGAGGGAACAGGGACATCGAGACACGGATAGACCACAAAAAGCGTACGCGCTGCGTATCACATTCAACACGGTTTTACTAGGGTCACAAGTGCGCCATCAAAAGCGCCCGCCACAAACGGAATCGCTACCCCTCCTCACACCAACCTATTAGCACGTACTCGCGAGACCCACGATCGGCAAACGACACACCGAGAACGTCAACTAAGCAGGGCTGCAAAACAACACCCCACAGAACCAAAAACATACGAAAACTAGTGGTCCTAACGCATCCCCAAACACTATCATACAACAGAATCTAAGAAAACGATGACAGCGACTATCACAATATGACCAAACTTCAACCAATAGCCAAGCTAACAGCTAGACTACTTGGGGGTCTTGAGGTGTTTTTTTGAATCAAACCACAACGCGTGCCGAGCTAGATCATGGTCCAGCAGGCACCACGTTTACTCAACAAACTAGTCTCAAAACAAAACAACAAGGTGTGTAACACAACGTCGGTCAGTCACACATAAGACATCAGCCCAGCGATGGCGGCCGCCGGTCGTCTTCTCAAGTGCTCCATGGGACACTACCCTGAATGTTTGCCATACAAACGTACTGGACACAGACACTCACCACTGTGTGCCTCGCACATCCTAAATCCACCCGGAGTTCACCCCCACCAAGCAGATCGCGATGTCAAGACTACTACCGGTAACAGAGGATGAGCGTATGATCACAGAATCGTGTGGAGATATCAACAGACAGTTGCGCGATTAGCGGCACCCATTCCTACGCGCACAAAGTGCGACCTACGAACGGTAAATAGCTGTTCTACGGTTCTCGCACACCAAAGAGAGGACGCGTCAAACCTGCGCCAATACGGACAAAGAAACAAAGTACAAGTAGACAAGGCAAAGAGCATGGCAGAAAACAAAAAACAAAAATATACCACGGAAATTAGCCAAGAGCAGACAGGTGAGAAGGTGTATCTACGGTAAAAACCGAAAGAACATTTACAGTAGAACGAAGATACAGTACGAAAAGTCATAGCCCGTGGCGTGTACCAAGTCCACATACATTACATATCGACAGGATGCCCCCTACCTTCAGTAAGTACAATTGGCACATTAGAGTGACTCAAAGCCAAAAAATAAAGAAAAATGCAGCTCGAACAAAGTAGTACCAAGTAATAGCATAAGATACAGTTACAGATAATCACCGTACAGAAAAACAAAGCACAGACAACTAGTAGACTTGCGCAACAAAAAAAAACCAAAGTGCATCATACCGTAAGGATCTGAAGCGAAAATGGAAGAGCGGGGAGCCAAAACAAAGAAGAAGACAAAAAGAAATAAAATTCGAATTTGCATGGTCTCTCACTGGCTTGCGCCACATACATCACCATCAACAAACGCAACGAAGCGCGACCAAAAGAGCCCACTGCTAGTACAGCACTACCCCCATCGTCCGACAGCGCTCCAACATGAATAACACCTCGACTTTGGATATCACCCCCTATCACACGTTGAAAGTCTCGACCCAAGGTACCTCAGACGTGTCCGAGCAGTACGTGTTACTCCCAAGCAAAACCCCCGCTGTGGATTGTAGCAAAAACACGTGACTTACCCGTTCACTGTTTGGAATAAAAAGAGATAAAAAGGAAGAAAAATGTAGCGGGGTTTTATGTCACACTTTCCTAGCGTTCAGAATTATCCATCCACAGAGACACCCCTTTTCGGCATCAGATCTTATTGATTGCTCGGCTTTAATCTGTCAGTCACAAGACCGCAGTGCAAAAAGCCATGGAGGACACATTATATCTGGAACAGGTTGGCTACGCGGTAATACTGGCTGAGCACGCGTCACTGCTTGCGAAGATAAGGCCAGATCCAGACCCGGCTCAGGTGTGAAAAGGGGGGGTCTCCAGATGACGCAACACAGCAATCCATTCAAAAGGACCGCAGAGAAGATCAACATATAAGGTCGGACTAGTGAACAAGATCGTGGTGGCGGCGACAGTACTGGGGTGGCCAGAGCGGCAGTCGAATGCAATCAATACGGGCGCATCGAATTTAGCTAGGCGTTAAGCCTGGAACGATCTGACAACCACCCAGGACAGATCGATCAAGCTACAGGGACACTGTGGTGCACTCTAGCGACACACATACAGTCAACACACTCGGACATAAAACAACCACCAGCCACAACGCCCAACGCCTGGACACGTACGACACTTATCACTAAAAAGAGCTGCATGAGAGCCGCTGTCGATACCGCTGGCATCAAACCTGCACCTACCAGTCGAAACACACAACCCAGTGACACCACACACCAAACCTCACAAATAAGTCAATGCTCACGAATCAGAAATGGCTTTGGGGCGGAAAATACTCGGCTAGGTCAGTTAGGGCCAAAAAGCTGCTTCTATCCTGGGCCAGAAGGCGGGAAAACCATGCGGAATGAACAGCGCTGCGAGAGACAGGACTGTACCAGAAGAAGACAGAACCAGACTTCTAGCAACAGCTCCACACATCCACTGCATGGAAACACACGCTTATGATCATAAGAAGCGACTGAAGTAGCGTCGCGACACGGCTGTGTGCTGCCGAGGAACTTCCAAAGATTATATCAAATATAAGGTGGCGCGGGTGGCGCCCACTGAAAAACGTCAGCACTACCCAGATCACACCCAGGCAAACAAAGTCCGGGAACAGGGGCAGAAAGAAGGGAAGACCGCGCGCGACCACACACCCGGCACCACCCATCTCACCCTCCGCCACCTTCGCTACCAAACCCATCCTTGTTTTCGTGTCCTTGGTTGGCATCGTGCGCGAGGGGGGGGAGTGGTTTGTGCAGGTCAGGCATATTCACCGTGGCTAGGGGTGCGACAGTGTTCGGGGAAAAAGAGGGCGCCGAAGCAGCATAGTACCGCGAAAAAGAGTCGATTTCTCTAAGCAAAGTGTTTCCACGGCATGCGATCGGCCCGTGCAACAGTCAGTGTCGACTCTAGACTTTGAAGTGCAGAACAAGATAGGCCGTAATGAAGCGTACATGGAACAGAGTAGAGAAGGGCATTTCTCGGGAATCAATACAAGTGCGAGGACACACTACAATTCACTTCCCAATACGAACCGCACAGAGAAGAACCAAACACCCCGCGGGCTAAAACACTACTCATTTCCTCATAGCTGGTCGCGATGAACTGCCCAGATCCACGTGATGCAGCGGCTGGATAGAGTCATACACATGACGCGTCTAGCCAATGAAATTATGCTCAGGGCACATAAAGAAGGATAGGGGGGCGGACAAATAGCGTCAGCATGCGGTAGACGCAAGTGGAGAGCTCGCACAGTGAAGCGCCGTGGCGATCCGAAGCAGTGGGGATGTAAGCAGTCCTGAGCAATCCGGATGCAAGGAGGAGGCGCACAGAAGGGCATCCCTAAAACATCTAGGCCCGGACCACATAGGCCAAAGTCGCCCGGGGACATACCGGCATGGGAAACCATGCAAACGGAGCCGTGGCCTTCCGCGGATCAAGGGGACGTCAATACAGGTAGGTGAAAAGCCATGCCATTCACCGCGGACTTGCAGAGCACACACCGCCAATCTCGTGCCAGATCTCGGGAATGTGCAACCTCGCGGACCCTCATTTTGCGGAGGAAGACAAACGCTGACATATCTTCTAGGCTGCGTGAGGTAATTTACGCCGCAAGAGGAGGGTAAACCGAATACTACATGATAGCTCGACCTTTGGATGGCCTTGGGGAGCAAACCTCTTGGTATGGGAACATCTATTTCTGTCAGTGGAGGTTGAACATCCAGTCAGCGAATCGTTTGATCTGAATTTCGCACTTCTTGTATTCAATCAACAACCTGATCATATCGCCTCTAGAACCGTCAAAAATGATCCTCAACGAATCGTACAAGGATACTTTGGAACAAGCACACAGAAATTCTGCGCGCTGAAAGGCAAAAATTAATCAATTTAGTTCACAATCTCTGCAAAACATTCCGAGGCTTACTGCAAAAAAAAAAGCCTGAGACACGATATCTCGTCACCTCCAAAATAACAAACATATTGCGTCGTGTTCCTTCTCAGGATTGAAAAACATATGTCGAAACGTGTAAGAAAATCAAACCTTCGTGGGGGATGAGGATTAGAGTTCCAGTTCATGATAACGTCGGAACCAAAACCACGCATCAATGGGGGCTCCCGTCAGGTTACTCAGACACTGGAGGGCAACTGTTGCGGGTTGTTACTTTCCTTAGTGATACATAACATTTTACCAAACATGCATTTCAGCGTATTACTAAGACGGCATTGGTAACAGCCCTGTCATCCACAACGATTAGGCAATGATAAAAGAAATTTAACTAAGAAGAAAGCTGCCACGCTGAGGTTAAATTTTACAAAACAAAACCAAAGAAACGCATTCACTGTCTTAAGTTTTCACATTTTTCACAACCAAACTTGTGTCTTTGTCAGGCAGAATGTTCGCTAACCAAGTCCAAAAACAAACATCAAGACAAGGCTTCTGGTTGACAGATGATCGACTCCAATTATACCAAGGAACAGACAGAGTGCAATTGTGCACGCAATTGAGTTAAATGACCTAAATTACAGACTACGTAACTGACCCGAAACAAAAATCATGGCTGCCATTAATCCCGACGTCAGCTTCATTCCCATATCTCATGAGTTTGAGTGAACACCATAATGGACACCAGTGGATAAGTTAATCGTTATATTAAGTGCCCGTTTAAGCAATCATACCCTTAGAATGCATCTTGCAACCCACTCTGTTAAAAATTTTATCACCTGTCAGTACAATTCCATCAAGCAGTGGGACTATGTCAAGACAGTATGTCATCTGAGATTAGGGTACATATCGATAGATGAGATTATATGAACTAAACAAAGGAAATCACTTTTAACAAACATTTTTCCAAAGATCAGAGTACAAATATAATGATTTCAGTCATCCTCTGATCACTGCACACCCCACACACCCAAAGCAAAATTCACGCGCTGAGCTAACATTCAATGTTCACGGCAAAACACAAATGATTTCAAACGATCAAGAGCGCGCATCAAACACCCCAACACACACCCACAACACACACACTCGCAGACACACACATGAGTAAGTCATGCACAACGCAGCCACAGCGTACTGTTAGCTCACCAAATTGAAATAAATATCCCTATTTGTTTGCCAAAGGACTGGTCCTGTCATCTATCATGCAATAAAAAAATCTTTTGATTACTAAATGGAAGAACACACCCAAACAAAAGCTACATCCCACGTCACCCCCCCACCGAGAACCCCCTTGCCACAACTTTCACGCCACAAATTACATAACTTGTAACAGAAGTACCCCAAAAGGAGGGGTCCAACAAAAAACATAATGGTGTCAGAGGTGTGCGTGGTCATGCCAGACCATAAAACACATCTTCATCTGATTGATAATGCTTTCACCGACAGACACATGTTCAAAAAAAAACCATAACCTATGGAACGGTAATACATGTACCACTGAAGGGCGTGCGGCTAGGCAGTTAGGTATACAACCGGAGCTTCGGGAGTGGACGGTCACATGCCAAATACACAAGGCATGGAACAAACTTAAGAAACATGTACAGTACGCCCTACAGTCTAAGAGACACATACAATACAAGAGAAAACACACTGCCCATTCCACGCGTCTTGAGCTCTCTTCAGCGACAATACCTCCACAAACTGAGACAACTGAAAAACAAAGACCAAATCCTTGTCCCTCAAATCGGGCCAAAATTCGTCGCGACCTGCCATTATTTTGTTTTCCTCTTTCGTTATGCGATATAAAACATTATAAAATTTTTCTTTAAAGTTTTCACAAAAACTTGTTCATTGAGCTGCTCTACTGTCGCCTTCAAAACATTTGTGTTTCTCACCTCATCTTTTTGCTCAAATGAAAACGGCCATACAATCTGGAAATTATATCATCAATTACAATCGGGCAATCAAGTGCACACAGCGACGTTTACGGTTTGTTGTTTTTCTTAATAGCTGAACCCACATAAGCTACTACAACAAGCTGAAGTGCTATTCATATTAACGCGTTATGTATCCTTAAGGTAGCGGTAGCCACATTCAGACATCAAACCACTGTGTCCGGTCAACTTAGAAAATGACCATAACCTCTGGAAGCCAGAAAATGATTCATGATGAAAGTGAGAAAACGTCGAATACTGGCAATCCTGAATCTATGGTCCCATTTCCCTCATTGCCAAACAGCTCTGGTCCCCGAGCTGTTGATAGGGGGGTATCGCAATTACTGTTCTGTCACGAGAAAGAATGACACCCTTTCAAATAGTAAGTCGAACCAGATTCTAAACCCTACATCCTGTAGCTTTGCATCGTTCCAACAATGCCCAAATGGTGACTAACGTGATTGACCTTTAAAAAAACTATGCACAAAAAAAAAAACTTCTTACAATACGACATTAAACAACAAAATGTAAACATTACAAACTCAGATAACATAAAGATGCTTAAGCATAGCGGTTCCTACGAATAGCAATTTCAGAAGAATGAGCATGTTTGACACTAAAAACAAATCTTTAGTAAAAAAAAAAATGCGGATGTCTTTTTTTATCCATGAAAAATGAAACCGACAGACATTTTTACAAATCGAACGTACAGCACATTCCTATACACATCATTCAATGACACTGTCGCAGCTCGAGCAGTTGTACCAGCATCAAAAGATATAAATATAATACCTCTACTTTGACTTTTCGTAATCATACTATGGACTGCGCTAAAAAATACTGAACACGTATTGTGTAGCATAAACATAAAACCCTTGTGTGGACTGGAGCACACTAACAAAGCCCTGGCCACATCACGTTGATCCATTTCTGCTATCAATTTTTCACCCCCCAAATTGTAGCCGAGTCTGTAATGAACTATTTAACTAGACGAATGGACGCCTGTAAAAGTGTGTTTGTGAACGTCATTTATCAATTTTTGTGACAGAAACATAAACCGACTGGTTTATTTTTCAAGATTCTTCTTTGCATCTACATCGGAATAAAAACAAAAATGCCCTAACAATAATAATATCAAAATGGTGATATTAAATAGTAAAACTAATCACTGTGGGAAAAATCTTCCCATGCAACAATTACACTTATATCTTATTATACTGTGGTACTACCTCCCGTTGACTACACATAGCCAAGCTTAAGAAAACAGGATGGAAGGATATGTGACATCTACACCTTATTTCGGACGGTGGTCGCTGGTATGTGCCGCAGGCCACTATTCCTAACCTTGAATGGCCCATCCAACATATCACTATGTCAGGATAGAGAGTTTCATTCAGTACATGACGTATAGTCTGTGCTTCGTTCATTCATGTGATAAAAGCTGAATAACGGTAAGTGTTCTGGACCTTGCCACTTTCATAGCCAACATCAGTCCTCTGGAAATACATCATCAGCCATCCTCCAAAATTAGTTTACTTCCCCCCCACCCCCCACTCCCCATCTCGCCCAGAAAATTCTTTTGATCCAATCGCACAAAAGGGCCAGACCCCCACCGCGGGCCCCCCCCCCCCCGCCGCAACCCCCCCGTGCCCATAACCTTCACTCCCAGTGAGTTTGATTGAAGGCACGTGCTGTACAAGGGCGCAAAATAACCACATCGAGCAGTACATCATGCATCCAACTGTAACCAGTGTTTTGTACAGAACCGGCATATTCAAAGCACCCCCACACCACAACTACCATAACCTGGATTTCAACCAGAATTACCTACATCAAACACAGGTCCGCACATAACTAGTCAGGTCTCACAATCACTCTGGTACGGTATCATGTATTCTTACCAGATCGATTTTCGCGTACGATAAAGCAACAAAGCACGGAGATGACATATGATGATGAGCAGGGGGCCTCCCACAGCCTGGCCAGAGCGTACGTCAGCATCTACGGTGTATGTGGCTGGCTGTATTCGGCTCCTCGATCGTTCTCTTCGGTTATCACTGAAATAAAGACCATTGGACCTCTTTTATCATAATAGCTTCGGACAGATCCATAGCAATTGTGTAAATATGGGTCATGAGTGGGTGTGTGCTGTAGAGTTGTGTGTGTGGGTGTCGTGAGTGTGTTGTCGTGTGGATTTGTGTGTGTGCTAGTGTTGTGTTGTAGAGTGATGGTGGTGTTGGGTGTGTCGTGTGTTGAACAGGCGGTGTCTATCACCAAATCATGGCGTGTTTGTGGTTGCACAACATTTGCGTAAGGCCAAGTGGAATAGTCAAATTCATAGTGTGGCAGCCACAAGCCAACGAAAACTCAACGGTCGCGGTTGTGTTTCTGTAGCGAGTAAACCTCTTAGCTCAAAGACATAAGACTAACAAGGGAAACCATTAAAAGATGTGACGCACTCAGAGAACTGCACAGAATGAGTGAAGAGGCCACCAAAGTTAATAAAACATATCGAGTTGGTCGAATTACCAGGAAACATCTTTTTCTCAATTTTAGGGCGGGGACACTATTAACAAAACAA
>JADBJO010023297.1:0-26747 GCA_016801955.1 Conus betulinus
TAAGTTTGGGGTTTCGTGCCAAGCTGTGTTAAAATTCTTTATTGTTTCTTGTCACTGCCATGTCCATTCATCACACATTGGGGTCATGCCACATGGATCCAGTTTCATGAAGTTTCTTGACAATACAGATAATCTTTGCTTTGGATAAGTATTATCACCAACTCTTGTAAATTTCATCATTCCCTGAAAGTATCAAGATTCATATGTGTAGATCATAGCACTGCTTGATTGTATTCAAATCATCTGCTAAAGTGCCTTCCTTCTGTTGGTTTTGTTGGTGTCTTTCAAAACAGGCCCCACATAAAACCTTCTAATAACTCTGTCATTTTCTGTACGCTCAAGTCTTTGATTCCTGCGTTTTTTGTTGGCATTTTTTCCTTTAGATGTTCAGCTGACCAGGTCCAAATTGCCTTGTGAAGTTTCACAGGAGCTTTTTTTTTCTTTTTTTCCATCTAGGTTTTTTTCACATCGATCAGTAGGATTTTCCACAGTTCTCTTTCAGTGGGACTTCTTTATTTCCACAATGTCTTGTGCCAATAATGTCCAGCGAAGTGGAGTTAACCTCCATAGTTTTATTCAAACCTTGACGCTTTGTCATGTGAAACGGGAACTGCTTGTCATTGTACCTGTCCAGTACAGTTTCTCTGTTTCTTTAGGAGAATCACTGGCTCAAACAACAGGGGGTTAGTTCTGTACATCCACAATTTTCTGTCCAGCGCTGCATTTGGATTTTGCCAGTCTGGGCGGTACTCCAAATTTAAAGATCTTAGCTCTTGACATGTTCGTGGATTCTCTTTTTAATCCCTTCCATGCAGTTTTGGCCATGCATTGTTCAAAACATTTCTTTTCACACACAGTTTAGGTATGGGCTGTAATCAAGATAGCACAGCAGTATGATGCTGTCATCAATTATTCTCAGAGTTTGAGTTTGATAAAGAAGGTCAGTTGCACTTCATTACATTAGTCCATTGTGGTCGTTCTCTTGTCTGAAAGAATAGAGGAGACATGGTAATCCCCCAACTTAGAGAGCAGGAGAGACACTGAGTGGAGACACACTGACATGACATACAGTAGGGGTGGGTTTTGGTTTTTGTTGTGTGGGTGGTGTTTTTTTTTGTTTTTGGCTCACCAACCTCTGACTCACCCCAAGAGGCAGTGCACCCAAAGTGCTCATTCCGACAACGGGGGCGTTTCACAGCCACAGCACGTGTCGGGGCCCGCGCCACAAGCCCTGCACCGGTATACCACAACATCTGACATCAATTGTTGGACCTTAGAAAAGGGTCTGTTGGCAAGTAGAGGGATCATGAGTCTGGGTTAGCGGGGTTAGGGTGCAACGTAGCCGGGTCACAGACAGAAACCTCGAACGCAAGAAACCAGGTGCAACTACTGGGTCCTGTCGGTAGGGATGGGGTGATGGTAAGTACTGTACGTCCTTGACATTCACGTATACTGCGACAAAGGGGCATTTAAAGATCAATGGTGGGGAATCACTTCACTCACCAGTTTCACATGAACATACAAACGCATGACGCACACACACAACGCATCGCGTCTAACCACACACCAAACACTAAGCGCGTGTGTGGACGCGCCCTCCTCCCCCCCTCCCCCCTCCCCGCATCGCGATGCCGGTGGATGTATGTTGAGTGGAGTGGTTTATTCCATCGGGTGGCCCCGGGTTTCGTGAAAATGGTTGTATCTTCTGTTGTGGGGTCAATTTTAGCCCAGCTGTGCAGCCACTGACACATTTTCTTTTCTGGTTCTTTTTTTTTTTTTTTTTTTTTTTTTTGTGAATGTCTCAAAATCTGAGTATGCAGAATACGCTAGGTCAGTTTTATCTATCCCCCTCCCCCCACCCCCCCCCTCCCCCTCCCCCCCTCGCCCTCCCCGCACGCGATGCCATTTCTGTTATTTTTGATAGTTTTTTTTTTTTTTTTTTTGTTGGTTGAAACCCTGTTATGGGCTCTTGGCCTGAATAATGTATATGTTACCATGAATTGGGTCTTGTGATGTTTATAAAATACTCGAATGTCATTTCAGTGTGTGTGTGCTGCGTTGGAATGAATAAGCCCTCAATTTCAAGTGATCATATGCCTCTCTTTTCACCTTTTTCCCCACTGTTCAGGGGATCTGAGCACACACACACACACACACACAAAACTTTCTTTGCCTCTACAACGACATGATCAAAGACTTCCTTGCCTCTTGTTCTAAACAAATAATTATCCACTCTGATAGTTTGTTCCATCTCCCCTCCTCCCTCTCCCCCCCTCCACCCTTCCCCTCATTTTCAAGTGGTCATATGCCTCTCCCTCCCCCCCTCCCGCCCCTCCCCGCCCCTCCCCTCCCCTCCCCCTCCCCCCTCCCCGCACGTGATGCCAGTCTGTTGATAGAATTCTGGTAATTATTCCATCTCCCCTCCCCCACCCTCCCCCCCCTCAATTTTCAAGCGATCACTCCCCTCCCCCCTCCGCCCCCCCCTCCCCCTCTTCCCTCATTTCAAGCTATCATATGCCTCGCTGTCCCTCCCACCTCCACCTCTCCCTCCCCTCCCTCCCCTCCCCCCTCCCCGCACGCGATGCCATGTCTGTTGATAGATTCTGGATAGTTATTCCATCTCCCCTCCTCCCTTCCCCTCAATTTCAAGTGATCATATGCCTCCCCCTCCCCCCTCCCCCCCTCCCCCTCCCCGCACGCGATAATGCCCATGTCTGTTGATAGATTCCGGATAGTTAATTCCATCTGGATAGTTATTCCATCTCCCCTCCTCCGTTCCGTTCCCCCCTCCCCCGTCCCCTCAATTTCAAGTGATCATATGCCACTCCTCCCCCTCCACCTCTCCCCCTCCCCCTCCCCCCTCCTCCTCCTCCCCCTCCCCGCACGCGATGCCATGTCTGTTGATAGATTCTTGATAGTTATTCCATCTCCCCATTTCTTGAAAATGGTGTATCTTCTTCCATTTTTAGCCAGATATGCAGCCACTGACATTTTCTTTTCTTTCTTTTTTTTGTTGTTGAATGTCTCAAATCTGAGTATGCAGAATACGCTAGGTCAGTTTTATCTTGTAGAATAAAAGCACCAAGTACAGTCATCAAAATATTCATACATACATCTGCCTCTCCCTCCCTCCCCCCCCCCCTTCCCTTCCCCTCCCCCCTCCCCCGCACGCGATGCCATGTCTGTGATAGATTCTGGATAGTTATTCCATCCCTCCCTCCCCCCCCGTCCCTATGCTCCCCTCCGCACGCGATGCCATGTCTGTTGATAGATTCTGGATAGTGTTATTCCATCCCCCCTCCCCCCCGTCCCCTATGCTCCCCTCCGCACGCGATGCCATGTCTGTTGATAGATTCTGGATAGCTATTCCATCTGGATAGTTATATCCATCTCCCCTCCTCCCTCCCCCCCCTCACTCCTCCCTTCCCCTCAATTTCAAACCAACCTGGAAATTACCAGGAAAATCATACAAATGAGAAATGTCCAAAAACATGAATGAAAGGAAACATACAGTAACTATTGAGTACACGATTTGCATCATAACAGTACAGCACCTGAAAAGAAATAATGGATTAATTTACGTTCAATACACAGAAAATTCCTCTGCCAAGAAGCACATCAAGAAGAGAATTGCGACACAGACCACTCTAAAAGTCTCAGACCATGTTATGCTGCAAACATCCACAAGACTATATTGGTAGTCTGATGAAAAGAAATCGATATAAAATCTTTAGAGCCACAACCACGGGTGAATCTGCAAAAAAAAAATCAACTTGGCATAACAATAGAAGAAAAGCAAAATAACATTAAAATACTGTGAACACACCAGCATCTGTTCTGTTACAGTAAGGTTGTACTGCATGCTAGCAGCCACTGACCTTTGTGTCTATTAAGACAACAGAACCAAAAACAGCACAAGGTACAATGAATTGCACAGAGGTGGGTTGAAAAATGTCAACAAAACCAAAAAAAAAAAAAGTTACAACAGAATATCACCATGGGAAATGCATTGTCTACCTCAGGACAGGTGTTGAGAGACACACCCATTCATCTGTCTGTCCCGGCCACCTCTCTGGTGTGGAACAGGCGTCCTCTGAAAAGGGCAGCATGTGTTGTCATTAAATCATAGCACCAAGACTCGCATGATCTTCAAAAAAAAAGATAATGAATACCTGGCATCAACATAGCCAGGGAGAATACAGTAAAGGGAAGCAACTCATACGCTTCAAAGGTTTACTCTTCAAAAAGGGATTACTTCCCTTTACTCACATCTTTGTAATTCTAGGCCCTACTAGTATAGCCAAGAAATGGAACACAATTCAAAAATGAGTTTCTGACACATTTAACTGGAAATTAAAAAAAAGATCAGCATAGATTTTCAGGAATCGCTTTTAACAGCAGTGTACTACAAGGATAAAAATAAATTGAATAATTCATTCCAACTTCCATCACATCGGGTACTGATTCCATGAAAAAAATAACATGCACAGAGAGAGAGAGAGAGAGATAGCCAGCTGTCCAAGACCCCTTGAAAGAAAAAGACAACCAGTTCTCCTCCTAAGTGGAAACTTACTCTTGCAAACATCTCCATTAAGTGGCTCTTAACATCTTTAAAAACATTTAAACAAGTCAACAACAACAAAAATTTATCTATAACAACCAGATTCCCAATGATTCTGCAACAGTAAACTTGTTTTGACATAATTCTAAAGAAAAAGGCTGGTATTATTGTCTCCTGTTTTACACCAACAGCTAATACGCAGCAGAATATAGGCCCTGAGCTTCAGTAGATAACAGTGTTAATTAATGCTTTGTCATTACCATTAATAAATATCTATAAATGTCTGGTAGTTTGTGCACATTCTTAGAGATTATGCCAAGTAGACTGATTATATTCACAAACCAACTGTTGTATCCCTACTTGATCACTGGCATTTCTAAAGATCATTCTGGAACCAAGCTAATTTGGCACCAAGGAGGATAACTCTTTTGACAAAAGTTCAGAATTCACTGAAATCCCTATGCACTTGCACTCCCTTAATTCTATTACAAAATTCACTGAAATCCCTATGCACTTGCGCTACCCTTATCAGCTCAACTACATACAAACGAATAAAAATAGCAACAATACAACGAAAGATCTCTTCAAGAGCATGAATATCAACCGTTTGCAGAAGTAAACTTCTGTCCAGCCACACACATACATACACACAACATGTACACACACATACATACACACAACATGTACACACACACATACATACATACGCACACACATACAGATGCACACAAGGGCAACCGATGTTTTGGAGTTAGGATGCCTTTGTGAAGTGTATTGACCATCGGTGTAGGAAGTCGGTCAATGTATTGTGAGGTCCTCGGTGAGATGACCTTCAGTGGACAGTTTAACAGTTTGTTTCTGTGTTGGGATCAAGTCATTGTCTCCAGCTATGGGCTGCATCACATCTTGTGTGCAGCCTTTATGAGAGAGCAACACTGATAGATGGGGAGATACAAATAACTCCAGTTACCAACTCCATCACGTTTTTCTGCCTTTACACGTGGAGTGAAAAACTTAAGATGAAGATGCAATTGCCTCCGGCTATTGACTCCATTATGTTTTCTACCTTTACACCTGGATGAGCACAACACTAAGAGATAGGGAGATGAAATCTCTCCAGCAATTGACTCCATCACTACATACATGTATGAGTTCAGCCACTACACATGGGGTCATGGGAAGAAAGACTTTCCAAGTACTGACCCCTTCACATAATGTTTTTTGGTCTTTACACATGCAGTGATAAACACTGAGAGACGGAAGAGATAACAGTCTTAAGTCAACAACATTAATACTATCCAGCAGCATGCACGGCATGATTCTCTGCTCCCGCGCGCGCTCACGCACAGGGCTTGGTCCCTGCCGACACACATATTTTGTCACTTTTTAATTTATATTTACGGTAGGTAGACAACAACTGACAGTGTTAGGTGTCATAGGAAAGGTCAAATACTCAACTAATCGAACTTAGTAATTTTGAATCACTTACTTTTAATGTTTAGATGCAACTGTCTGCTGAAAAACATGGCTGACAAGTAAAAAAAAAGAAGTACTTTGTTTACATTCTAATCCGTTGATTTTCAATACGCTGTCAGAATCAAGCAACAGGTAAGCGACATCACGACTGTTTCCATTGGCCGTGTTTTGATCAAATGCATTTGTGTTTGAATCTTTTGAATTGGCCTCAGCGGTGACCACGTGTGATGCAGCGGCGTCTGCTGCAGTTGTTGATGTTGAATCATTATTTTTGGCTGCATCTTCAAATAATTCACTTTCCTCTTCTCTCTATTGTGCCCTCATCGTCAGATCAACTTTGTAATATAATTTCAAGCGCTTCACTGAGCAAGAAATCAGTACCACCTCTTTGCCTGACCGACATATTTCTGGCACAGGAAATTCCAGCCGCGCTTCGCGGGAAAGCTGAGTGCCAGTTCCTTTGTTTCACAGCTGCTGGGGTTAGCCAAGTTCATGACAGAGCACCACTATAAGTAGGGTCTACAACTCGCTAGGACCCCCCCAAGACTAAACACAGAGCTTATTCCCCTTATACCATTTCAAGGAAAGTGTAGGAATTTTTTCATGTTCCCGTCTGCCAATAGTGGCGGACACAGCAGAATATACTGTCTGCCCGTCTTCCAGCCTTGGCTGACGCAGCTGCAAGGGAAAGAACTTCCGTCTGCCAATCTTCGGCGGACACGGCTGGTAAAGGTTAACATATGTGTTGAGGCTTTCTACATGGGAGTTAGAAACATTTGTCAAGTCAAGTCAAGTAAACTTTATTATCTCAATTTGAGAAATTAATTTGTGGTCGCACACATTCACAGCAAATAAACAATAATTTTGTCACATTACCCATTTTTCTCACATATGACATACATTCATATAAAGAATTTGGATTTCAATTAAACATCTCGGTTCATAAAATCAATGGACAGGGGAATAAAACTTTGTTTAAATCTACCACTTCTGCATTTAACCGATCGATATCTTCGTCCTGACTGAAGAAGGTCATACTGATTTGCAAGAACGTGGGTCTGGTCACACGCAATCTTCTTGGCCCCCCCCCATGCTCCCCCCCCGCACGCGATGCCATGTCTGTTGATAGATTCTGGATAGCTATTCCATCTGGATAGTTATTTCCCATCTCCCCTCCTCCTCCCCCCCTCCCTCCTCCCTTCCCCTCAATTTCAAGTGATCATATGCCTCTCCCTCCCCCCCCCTCCACCTCCCCCCTCCCCCTCCCCCTCCTTCCCCTCCCCACATGCGATGCCATGTCTGTTGATAGATTCTGGATAGTTATTCCATCTGGATAGTTATTCCATCTCCCCTCCTCCGTTCCCCTCCTCCCCCTTCCCCTCAATTTCAAGTGATCATATGCCCTCTCCCTCCCCCCTACCCCTCCCCGCACGCGATGCCATGTCTGTTGATAGATTCTGGATAGTTATTCCATCTCCCCTCCCCCCCCCCTCCCTCCCCCCCCTCCCCCTCAATTTCAAGCGATCATATGCCTCTCCGTCCCCTCCCCCCTCCCCCTCCCCTCCCCTCCCCCCTCCCCGCATGCGATGCCATGTCTGTTGATAGATTCTGGATAGTTTTATTCCATCTCCCCTCCCCCTCCCCCCCCCTCAATTTCAAGCAATCATATGCCTCTCCGTCCCTGCCCCCCTCCCCCTCCCCCCTCCCTGCAAGCGATGCCATGTCTGTTGGTAGATTCTGGATAGTTATTCCATCCTGATAGTTATTCCATCTCCCCTCCTCCCTCCCCCCCTCCCCCCTTCCCCTCAATTTCAAGTGATCATATGCCTCTCCCTCCCCCCGTCCCCTCTCCCCCTCCCCCTCCCCTCCCCTCCCCCCTCCCCACACGCGATGCCATGTCTGTGTTGATAGATTCTGGATAGTTATTCCATCTGGATAGTTATTTCCATGCCCCCCCTCCTCCCTCCCCCCCCCCCTCCCTCCTCCCTTCCCCTCAATTTCAAGTGATCATATGCCTCTCCCTCCCCCCTCCCCCCTCCTCCCCCTCCCCACATTCGATGCCATGTCTGTTTTGATAGATTCTGGATAGTTATTCCATCTGGATAGTTATTCCATCTCCCTCCTCCGTTCCCACCTCCCCCTTCCCCTCAATTTCAAGTGATCATATGCGTCTCCCTCCCCCCTCCACCTCCCCCTCCTCCCCCCTCCCCGCACGCGATGCCATGTCTGTTGATAGATTCTGGATAGTTATTCCATCTCCCATCCCCCCTCCCCTCCTCTCCCCCCCCCCCCCTCAATTTCAAGCGATCATATGTTCTCTCCGTCCCTCCCCCCCCCCCTCCCCCCTCCCCGCATGCGATGCCATGTCTGTTGATAGATTCTGGATAGTTATTCCATCTGGATAGTTATTCCATCTCCCTCCTCCCTCCCCCCCTCCCCTCAATTTCAAGTGATCATATGCCTCTCCCTCCCCCGTCCCCTCTCCCCCTCCCCTCCCCTCCCCCCTCCCCCCTCCCCACACGCGATGCCATGTCTGTTGATAGATTCTGGATAGTTATTCCATCTGGATAGTTATTCCATGCCCCCTCCTCCCTCCCCCCCCCCCTCCTCCCTTCCCCTCAATTTCAAGTGATCATATGCCTCTCCCTCCCCCCTCCCCCTCCTCCCCCTCCCCGCATGGCGATGCCATGTCTGTTGATAGATTCTGGATAGTTATTCCATCTGGATAGTTATTCCATCTCCCTCCTCCCTCCCCCTCAATTTCAAGTGATCATATGCCTCTCCCTCCTCCCTCCCATCTCCCCCTCCCCTCCCCCTCCCCTCCCCCCTCCCCACACGCGATGCCATGTCTGTTGATAGATTCTGGATAGTTATTCCATCTCCCCCCCCCCCCCCCTCCCCGTGCTCCCCCCCCCCCCCCCCCCCCACGCCGCACGCGATGCCATGTCTGTTGATTGATTCTGGATAGTTATTCCATCTGGATAGTTATTCCATCTCCCCTCCTCCGTTCCCCCCTCCCCCTTCCCCTCAATTTCAAGTGATCGTATGCGTCTCCCTCCCTCCTTCCCCTCCCCGCACGCGATGCCATGTCTGTTGATAGATTCTGGATAGTTATTCCATCTCCCCTCCCCCCCCCCCTCCCCCCCCTCCCCCTCCCCCTCAATTTCAAGCGATCATATGCCTCTCCGTCCCTCCCCCTCCGCCCTCCCCTCCCCCCCCTCCCCGCATGCGATGCCATGTCTGTTGATAGATTCTGGATAGTTTATTCCATCTGGATAGTTATTCCATCTCCCCTCCTCCCTCCCCCCTTCCCCTCAATTTCAAGTGATCATATGTCTCTCCCTCCCCCTCCTCCCCCTCCCCGCACGCGATGCCATGTCTGTTTGATAGATTCTGGATAGTTATTCCATCTCCCCTCTCTCCTCCTCCCCTCAATTTCAAGCGATCATATGCCTCTCCCTCCCTCCCCCTCCCCCTCCCCCCCTCCCCGCACACGATGCCATGTCTGTTGATATTCTGGATAGTTTATTCCATCTCCCATTTCTTGAAAATGGTGTATTTTCCATTTTCAGCGAGATAGGCAGCCACTGACATTTTCTTTTCTTTTTTTTTTTTTTTTTTTTTGAATGTCTCAAAATCTGGGTATGCAGAATATGCAGGTCAGTTTTATCTTGTAGAAAAAGAGCACCAAGTACAGTCATCAAAATATTCATAACATCAACTGTGTTCTGTGGCATCGATCTCCAAAGCTCCTGCTCTGGTATGTAAATGTTTTGGCTGGGGGTGGCAGGTGTGTTTTGTAAAGTTTGGTGAATGAAGTTGCTTTTGTTTTTGTTCTTTCAAACCCTGTTATGGCTCTTGGCCTGAATATATATACGTTACCATTACCATGAATTGTGTCTTGTGATGTTTATAAAAATAAGAATGTCAGTCAGTGTGTGTGCGTGCGTTGGAATGAATAGCCTCAATTTCAAGCGATCATATGCCTCTCTTTTCACCTTTTTTCCCCCACTGTTCAGTGGATCTGAGCACACACACACACACACACAACACACACACACACACACACACACACACAAAACGTCTTTTGCCTCTACAACTGACATGATCAAAGACTTCTTGCTCTTATTCTAAACAATCATTTATCGGACCACCCACACACACACACACACACATACATACACACACCACACACACATATACACATGTATGCAGTCAAGGGCAGAGGGGGAAGAGTCATCCATCCATCACTCAAGACCGTGTTGACATTTTGACTTTTTGTTTATTTCAGTTTTCACCAGTCAATCAAGACCAAACCAACCTGGAAAATTACCAGGAAAATCATATTTAGAACGCTGGCAACAAAATGATAAATGTCCAAAAACATGAATGAAAGAAACATACAGTAACTATTGAGTACACGATTTTGCATCATAACAGTACAGCACCTGAAAAGAAGTAATGGATTAATTTACGTTCAATACACAGAAATTCCTCTGCCAAGAAGCACATCAAGAAGAGAATTGCGACACAGACCACTCTAAAAGTCTCAGACCATGTTATGCTGCAAACATCCACAAGACTATATTGGTAGTCTGATGAAAAGAAATCGATATAAAAATCTTTAGAGCACATAACCACGGGTGAATCTGCAAAACAACTTGGCGTAACAATAGAAGAAAGCAAAATAACATTAAAATACTGTGAACACACCAGCATCTGTTCTGTTTCAGTAAAGGTTTACTGCATGCTAGCAGCACTGACCTTTGTGTCTATTAAGACCACAGAACCAGAAAACAGCAATTGTATCAACAGGAACATGGACTAGATTATTACTCAGCATAACAATGGAAGAAAAGCAAACTAAAATAACATTAAAATACTGTGAACGTACTGGCATCTGTTCTGTTACAGTTAAGGTTGTACTGCATGCTAGCAGCACTGATCCTTGTGTCTATTAAGTCAATAGAGCAGGAAAACAGCAATTATATCAACAGGACGAGGACTAGATTATTACTCGGCAGATTCAGTTTGTCTGTCATAATATTAAAAAAAATTTACATTTATCATAGTAATGCAAACACAACATCATTCAATCAATGGCTCTGACAAAGAAACATATCTTCATTCAATACCATTGATTGCACACACATTGGCTTGTGGTAACAATAACCATTGTGACCACCAGCTTTACAAAAAAGTCCATGGTACCAAAGGTACAATGAATTGCACAGAGGTGGGTTGAAAAATGTCAACAAAACAAAAAAAAAGTTTACAACAGAATATCACCATGGGAAATGCATTGTCTACCTCAGGACAGGGTGTTGAGACACACACCCATTCATCTGTCCCGGCCACCTCTCTGGTGCATTAAATGATCATTTTGATCTGCATGCAGTTACAGGAAAACTGTTCTGCCATTTGTAGATCTGGTGGAGGCTGCCCACTGCAGGTTCATACCACTGTCTGCAGCATACGTCGCTGTCACCAATTTTTTTTGGCATTATCGCGACGGCATTATAACCTGACAGATCTGCACTTTCTTCAATTCGTACAACTGGCTCCTCCCATTTCTTTTTGATCTTCGATTTCGAGTCCAACAAGCTGAGACTGACACACGCCTGTCGAAGTCGATGAGGAGATTCCATCGTAAGCTTCGCTGTCAGTTTTCTTCTTCGTTAGAAAACACATCAAAATATTCCTTTTCATTGATATTGCTGGTGGCAAGATTTTCGTTTATAAGGCCACTAATTCCCTGGCCTTCACACTGACTGTTCCCTGTGGATTGCCGGTGCCGGGGCTGCAACGAGACCGACCGGGCTGTGGCTGTGGACGCGGTGTCGGAATGAGCGGCGTCGTGGGTGCACTGCCTCTGAGGTGGCGCAGAGGTTGGGACAGAAAAAAAAAAAAAAAATCTGATGTGAACGTGCTATCTACTAGGCTGTCCACCACAGTAGTGATGAGTGTCCATAACTCCTACTTAGGGGGATGGAATAATCCGTAGCTGAATGTGCAGGACGTTAAGTATCAATATGTTTGGAAAGGTACACCCACTTTTGTATTAGATGATCTTAAAACACACACGCGCGCGCGCGCGCGCGCGCGCGCACACACACACACACACACACACACACACACACACATATTTGGAAAGGAACAGCCCACTGTTGTATTAGAGGACCTCCAGTAACCATATGTTTTGAGAAAGAACAACCCATTGTTGTATTGGAGGATCTTAAGTAACCAGAGCAGATCTTTATCATCATCACCTGTCAGCAGTTTATTGATTTTTAAACACACAAAACACAGTCACTATCACCATAGCTTCAGGTTCCAATAAATGAATAAAATCTTCATATACATTTTTATAGGCAATGGCTATGCCACCAGATCTTTGATACGAAAAATATTTTTGACTAAACAAAGCAATACAATAACTAAGATTATTAAACAGTCCACTAACCAGAGACTTGTGCGTCAGTTCTACTTTCGGTGAATGTTAATATGTCAAACTGGGAAACATGTTTTGTAAATTCTTTAAACTGTAAATGACTTCTTGGTCCACAAACATTGTGGGACAGGAAAGACAAACTACATTTAGAACTAGAAAAACTTGAACAATTCAAACTAGAAACACAGTCAATGCTTGAATACGGATGCACATCAGACCCTTTAGCTCACAGACAAGGAGGTGTCTCAGCCCAAGGAATTTGAAGTCCACATCAACGCCCAGCTTGAAGAGGTCATCAAGGCTGTCCACCGGCACAACTTGTGCCCTCTCCTGACAGGGATCTTCTTCAGCTCGCACCGAAGTCTGCCATCAGGAGTAGTTGATATCTTGTCCACTTAGTCCGACTTCTTTCTTCTTCACCATTTGAAGAAACCTGCTGCCAAGGACCGTCAGGGTGGTCGTTCAGATAGGTCCTCTTGTATTGTTCTTTCTCACGCAGTTCCTTCTTCTTCCTCATAACCTCACCTTTCATATGACTAGAAACAAACTTCAGAAGCACGGCCCAGCACTTGCCACTCATCTTCTTGCCGTTCCAATGAACAACAGAAATGTCCAAGGCCTTCGCATCACACCCTGCCTCTCAAAATAGCGTCGTTCGTTACTTTCTGATCGAGATTCTCCTCTTCTTCTTCAGGCAGATCGATGATCCTCACTTTTTCGCGCCTGGTGGTATTGTTCCTGGCGATCCATTGTGGGGAGTAGTGCAGCTGAGGGTTTGATTTTCTGCACTTGCTGAAGCATTTCTTTTTTTTTTTTTTCGAGACAGTGTCCATCACTCCTGTAATCACCCTCTCCACCCCCTTCACAAGCAACTTTCTATTTGTCTGGCAAACACTGGAACAAAAAGTTTTGCGACGCGCATCGCAATGACGTCAATGTCAGCTTTGACGTCATTCTTGGTCCTGATTCTTCCCTAAAGTTGCAATCTGCATTTTTGATGCTGCTGTTTTTTCTGCCGGAACATTTTTGTGGCATTTAGTCTGTGTAAATGCTCTCCTGCACTTCGTCACACGCTCCAGCTGTCGTCCCTTTCAACCACATCTGCACGACACTGGTCCAGACTAGAATCCTGCCACTGCACTACAGAAGAAGACGCCTCAAAAGACATTCCCGCACAGGTCATTTCAAAACCAAATAGTAAGAAAATAGACCACTCACTTGATAGAAAAACAAAAACAAAACGGCACAAACTGAAGTCCGGAATACACTTAACTATTTGTTTGATGACTAAACTCTAAGGTTGAAAGTAAAAGAAAAACTATGTGAAAACAAGAAAAAGCAAACAAACAAAACAAACCTAAAACAAAAAACCACAAGCTCAAAATCGTAGCTGACCTTCGGAATGATCCGGAAGTCACACACACACCACACACACACACACACACGTTCTTTTCGTTAAGTTATAAATTGTCACTTGCAGCAGCTTCTTGTGATGATGATGATGATTGTTTGTTGTAATTGTTATTATTATCATTAGTAGTAAAATCAATGAGTCTGGAGTATTGCCATCCAATAAAATTCTCCATAAAGCAGCAAAATTTTACATAAATATATGCAATGTTTTTTCAGAACAAACTTGGTTTTATTGCCTGGTTTAGTGTTGTGTGTGTGTGTGTGTGTGTGTGTGTGTGTGTGTCACTGTGTGTGTACAAAACACACAACAAAAGAAAATCACTTGTTGGCAAATTGTTTTTCCCTCCAGGAACAAAAGCTGACGCGCCGACACACAGATATAAGAGCGTGCATATTTGGAACAAAAAGAAAAAGGGAATGAGTGAATGAACAAATCATCTGTAAATAGAATTCAATGGAAGGTCATGCTGCTTATTAGTCTGGGCCAACCGAAATGCCCATTATTAAAGGTCGTCGTAAATGATGTGCAATTTCTTAAACCAATGCCGAACAAAATAAAATTTTCAGATTTTCAAAATGGAGTGACCTGATGGCGGGACGACGAAGCAAAATTTAGAAAGAGTGGGGGTAGTTGCTGCCAAGAACATTGACAAACAAAGTACAGGACAAGACACGATGCATTTCGACCTCTTGGGTCTTCTTCAAGTAAAAAAATAGATCACATTTAACATTTAGGACAGTACAAACAAAGAACGAAGAGAGACTTATATGATGTCCATGGGTATGCTGTGAACCATGGTCGGTTAACCATTTCTTTACAGCATACCACATGGACATCAGATAAGTCTCTCTTCGTTCTTTGTTTGTACTGTCCTAAATGTTAAATGGATTTATTTTTTTTTTTACTTGAAGAAGACCCAAGAGGTCGAAATGCATCGTGTCTTGTCCTGTACTTTGTCAATGTTTCTTGGCGGCAACTAACTGATCATGGCAACTACACTGCACAAACTGTAACATATCTTCTGACACATTCCCCAATACAACCATCCCAGGAACAGGATGTGTGCTGTGTGTGTGTGTGTGTGTGTGTGGTGTGTGTGTGTGGGGTGTGGTGTGTGTGCTTTCTCCTTCTTCGGAGAAAGCGTGGCGGAGATGGGTGGGAGGGCAGGATAGAGGATGGGACGGGAAGGAAGCATGGGGGAGAAAAGGTAAAGTAACAAGTGGACACACAAACACGCACGCGCGCGCGCGCGCGCGCGCACACACACACACACACACACATATATATATCTGTTTTCGTGTTTTTTGGACGATGTACAATTAGGATATAAATATTAAAAACAAGGAAGGATGACATCACAATTATGTTTTTTCAGATTGCAACGAACACACACGCCTAGAATTTTTTTTTTATTTCACCGCCTATCACAGAATAATGGAGGGTGGGGGGGGGGTGGGGGGGGGGGGGGCCGCCGTGAGGGCCGTCCTACCGAATGGATTTAGAGGGGTGTGGGTACAAGGGGGTGGGGGGGGGGGGGGGGGGTGGTGGGGGGGGGGGGGGGGCATCCTAGGTGTTTCTTTCAGTAGTTTGTAGCTAATTGTGTCTTGGTGTGATCACATGTGTTGTGATGTACTAATTGATGCTGTTGTATAGTTGTTACTCATTACTCCGATCTGCTTATTCTGCAACCCAGATTACTTCTTACGTATTTATTTCGTTACAGAGTATAGGGGGTGGGGAACAGTGGACTTTTGTACTATTTTTTAACTGAATAATGCCACACTATTTCTAGGAACCAACGCGCGTAGAAATAACAGGGTGAACAGCTGTTGCAAGCATGTGATGGAGTGTTGTTTCTTTGGTGATTATGATGGTATTG
Source organism: Conus betulinus (assembly GCA_016801955.1). Classification (NCBI taxonomy): domain Eukaryota; kingdom Metazoa; phylum Mollusca; class Gastropoda; order Neogastropoda; family Conidae; genus Conus; species Conus betulinus. The sequence goes on from JADBJO010023297.1 coordinate 15,782, forward strand.
TGTTACCTTACTTTGGTATACACATGATATCTTCTATTTTATTTAAACCAACCAGGTGCGATATGCAAGCAAACAAGAAAATACACGGATAGTAAAGAGCAAAAAAAAAATCAATGAATAATCATTCCACACATCCTGAGTTAAGAAACAATGAGCGTATTAGAATCTTTACAGTGAATCTGAGCAATGCACAGGATGGCTTCGTATAGAAGGATGGACGTCGGGGAAGCTAGCATGGGAAGAAAAAGGTGAAGGAGCAAGTGACACACACACGCGCGCGGGCGCGCGCGTCGCAGTGCGCGCACATCCACAACGCACACACAAACACACACACCACACACCACCCATATGGTGAAATGGTGGTACGACCAACCCTACAGATTTTTGTCATACGGGCACACTTGGGCGACTTCTTTCTGGACTCCCTGTGAGTCATTTTGCCCTACTTTTTTTGGGATGATCCCTCGGCGTAGCACATAGACTTTGTGGCGGAAAATCCGCTATGACTTCAGTGGTGTCCTGTAGCAACTGCCCACTGGTATTGGAGTTGGCACTGGGGACGAACTTCTTACTCTCCATCTGTGAAAGTGACGCCTTGACTTGATTTTTATTCAGTTGGCTATTCTGTGTTCTACAATGGTTTTATCATACCATAAGTTTTTGTTATAATGTAGAACTTTTTTTTCAAGCTGGGAAAAAGAGAAGCAGTGAGTCTTGGTTTTGGTTTGCCTGCCCACGGTTTGCTCTGCTGCTATGCAAAATTGAAAATTTCAACTCAATACTGTTTTTCAACATGGTCGTGCAGAGCGTCCTGTGTGGTATGTATCTTAATGGTTGCTTTTTTTGCCTTTATCACACGATAAGTAGCAATTGTCCGTGTTATGATTTTATACATGAAACTCATCTGTTAACCTTTTTTTTTCCCAAAATGCTCTCGGTTCGAACACACTGAACGTAACTAGACAGAATACTTTTGTCTTCGACCAAAATAAATACAATAGAAACCACCATAGAAAACCTGTTTAACCGTTGCTAAATCTTTTTTTTTTTTTTTTTATATTTTATTGTAATATATCCCCCATTTATTGTAGAGCTCAAAATAAACAAATGCGCATGCGCATCGCGCCATATATATCAATTATTCATACGTAGCATCGCACGAGCACACATGAATTAGACTGAAAAGCGCCACACATACCGATCCACAACAGTGCCAGTCTGTTTTGATTTGTAAGCCTTGATGCTGTGATGGATGGCGCTGCTATGCGCTTCGGCTGATAGTTTCAAACTCATTGCTTATATTTTATACTGAAATTTAAGAAACTGTCATCGTTCGTGGTTTTTGGACTGCAAGAAACTTGTCCACAGGAAGGCAGATCGGATTGCTTTTTTCATGATAGAATGGAGATGTTTATTTATTTTTAACTGCACAGAGACCACTATCAGAAATGTTTTAGAATAATTTAGAAGTTATCTATAACGTTCAAACAATTCTGGAGCGAGCGAGGAACGATTTTCTGTGGGCCCTATCTCGGTTCGCTTCAAAACTTTGTTTTTGAAGCGTTGGTTACCCCATACAAACACGGATCGTTTCTTTCGAAAATTTATCTCTAGGGCTGGTCAAATGACATCAGTACAATTTACGTCATATCGTAGAAAACTTCATTTCGCATCAGTTTCAGAAAAAAAGATTCGTCACATTATTTTATTTTTTTACTCTTAAACACGGAAAAACAGTTAGGCCCGGAAGATAACATTTGTCAGTGAAAATACGAGGAAGAAAGAAACCCCCAGAAACAGTTAGGACTACATGACTATAAAAAAGTGCAGTGGGATTCCTGTTGTTTCATCAACACACCGATGTGGTGAACGGATCCTTAGGCTATAGCATCCGCCAGCACGCATGACGGTAAGTAAGGTTGCCAAGGCTCGGCTTGACCACGAAAAAAGCTATCAAGAGCGAACACACTGTCGAAAACACTGCACACAACATAAAGATATGATCACACCTTCTTGGTCTTGTTCTTGATCCTAAGTCATCTTCTGAACATTAACGCACACAGTCACACAACACGCACACACACACACACACACACACACCACACACACACACACACACACACACACACACGGCACGCACACATGCGCATGCGCGCAGCACACACACACACACACACACACACCCACACACACACCACACACACACACACACGCACGCGTACCTGTGCTTGCTCCTACGCCCACACATATGCACATGCGTGCATGTGCACATCCACACCCACACCGTGTGCGCACATGCACGCATACACATGAAAGCACAAATGCAAACACACACGCACATGCGCAAACGCCCACATACAAAGGACACACACACATATGTGTACACATACACATGCGGATACGTGTGTATGCTCACACACACACACACCACACACGCGCGCCGCGCCGCGCGCGCGCGCGCGTGCACGCATTTCTGCACACGCATACACAGCGCACATACATGCAGGCACACACGTGCACACACAAGCGCGCGTGTGCACACACATGGCGCGCACACATACACACAAGCGCGCGCACACACATGGGCCCGTGTCCACACATCCATACACATACTTGTTACATTCACTACACACACACACACACACACACACACACACCACACGCACAACACGACAATCAACAATCGGACAACCATTTTAAGTAGGCACTCAAGGTCTGACCAGCGCATTGGGCTAATGCGTAGGTCAGACATCCGCTAAGTCGTAGCCACGAGACCCTCTTCTTCAAGTTTCTCATCTTAGTTGTTAATTCATTATCCATCAGCTTAAAATCATGCGTTGTGTTGTCTCAAAACTTAACGGATGTGCGTAGCGTATATGGACTAGTCCGCACGCACGCAGTGACGCCTCCTTGAAACTCAAACTGTGACAAAATGTTATCTCAAGTGTTAGTGAAACATGTCCCAGTTACTTCAAAACACGGAAGCGGTTATGCCAGGCGTGGTGTTGAGGGCATGGGTAGGACTGGGGACGATGGAATCTAGACTGATGTGCAAGCCGTTTTGGGGTTTTCCACATCAGAGGTTTTGGACGCGACGTCCAATGTTGCCAGCCAGTATGCTGGTGCCTCTTTTGGGGGGTGAATGCCGTCCCGGAGGTGATGTTTCTTCATGTGTTGTCATATTGAATGAAGAGAGATGTTGTCTACCTCCAATAGCTCGGACGTGATGGCAGCATTAAATAACTCTCTCTCTTTGCATCCAGCATCTGGTCTTTGACAGAGGTGACATTGCTTACTACAGACTGTAATCTGGATTTTTTTTTTATCGACAACTTCTTTCAGAGTAGTAGGAAATGACTTGCTTAATTTCATGGTATTCTTGGAGTTCAAGTAATTGATTCCAGAGTGTATGAAAACGTCTAAATTGCTCGAGTTGGAGGTGACAGCTTTCAGGGAATTCTGCACGTCGGTCAGAGTTGAGTTTCTTTTTCATGGAGGCTTTTGGAATGGTATGACCTCCCCAACGTGTCCCCATGTACCCGATTCAGCACCGAGTCATGCAGAATTAAAGCTTCAGGCGTGCTCTCATGTTCTTTTTTTTTTTCGAATTGCGTCGTCGTGACAGAGTGTTTTTGTTTGACGTCAGACCTAGTACTTAGGTCACGGGGAGATCTGTGGACTTGTTTACCAGGTCTATGTGTATATCTCTTGCTCCGTGAAGGTTCCTGCTGCACGGTGTGCGATGATGGCTGGAAACCCCCGGGAACAGCAGCTGGTTTTGCCACAAACCTCAGCGTAAGATGTGGGACTGCTGTTCAGAAAACTATGGAACATGGTCACAAACCACACAGGGGGTTTGTAAGACAGACTTGAAGCCATCAACGGTCGTTATTTAACTCATCTTATTTTTCTGTACTTTGTTCAGGCATATCAGTTGCAATTTATGGTTAGTGACCATGTACTGAACAATCAACATTTAGCATATCAAATCTGATACTCTGTTTAACATGGGGGACCCAGGGGTAGTGAATGGGAGTAGCCGATGGGACAACAGGTAACGCTGGCCCTGAAAGTGGAAATGAAATCTGTGTGAAATCCTGTGTAAGAAGTTTTACAGATGATTCACTGGTCTTTTGACGCGATCTGGTCACTTTTGACCGATCCTCCTGTCACCTGAGTCACCCTGTTTTGAACTCTGATGACTCGGGTCCAGAACACCAAGTATTTCTTCACACTGTTTTCAATGTTCTAACAAAAGGTTGGTATCCCCCATGACCCCGGTACTCCTCTGCAATCAGGTGGTTCAGGTGTCAACACAATGTTGCGAATGGCACATTTGAAATTTTGCTGTGCAAAACTTGAGCATTATCCTGGTGACAGTGCAGTAAACTGTGTTTGAAGCAGTCTTGAACTCATGCACACTTAAAATCATGCAAAGATTGTGGATAGTGATATGTTGACGTTCCAGACCACAGGCAAATTTTCTCTCGGACCATAATCCCATGCTGTGCCCGGGGCAGTTTTCACACCTCAACTGGCACCCCGTTCAAAACCCGTATCCCGACACAAATCAAATCCCATCCCGACCAAACCTAATTACCAAATTGCCCAAGTCCCCCCAATACCGGGACTACACTACTAATCTGTCTGCCTGCGAATGTTCATCTGGCGCCAAACAACCGAATCCTCACTTGGATACCCCTTTTTTGTTGATAGGGTACCTTTCTACTTTGGGAAGCGTGGGAGAGATCTGCGTAGCCAGTCTACCTTAACCCAGCACCAACCAAAATTTGTCCCAATAGTGGGTTTCTATACTGCACTTCTCCTGTCTCTGAACACAAAATCTTTTAGACTGTACAACACAATCTGTCTGTTAAAAGTCAGAACAGACCCCTCAGCAATCCCAGAGGACCCTCTTGGTCCAGCTAGGACATGAGAAGGAGTCCGTCAAAGTAAAACCCTGAGTCTGGCCCTTCATCATCACACAACAAATGTCAAATGACGGGAATTAACACAATTGCAAGCCTCCCAACACTATGCATGAAGAAATGGTTTCTAGGTTGAGACTCATCGCACAGTGTGATCACTTTTTGCCAGTGTGATCTCTCTTCAAAGCCTGACACTGGTATAGCTCGAGACTAGCCCGCCGCTCACGCACCAACACAATCCCCATCACACACCATGGAGCACGTGGTAGAAGGAACTGCAGTCAAGAGCACCTGCGCAAGACACGAGCCTCCTGCACCAAGAACTTTCACCAAATGATCCTTTGCAGCATACTCAATCCTTTTGCGTTGTCCGACATCAAGACTCGACTGAAAGCATGCTAAGCGGACGAGCAAAAAATCTCCTCAAAGGCAAAAAACAGTAGCCTCACTAGACATGGATGCTGCACCAGCTTTCCAGTACGTACTGCTCTGATCACCTCACATCAAAGGCGGTAAACAGAAGAAATAGAATTTCGCTTTCCAGTGAAATCACACAACAGTACAAAGGTCCCAATGATCTAGTCCTGTAACAGAAAAAGGTGGTGCTTGTTTGACTCTCAACTCCGGTAAAGGAGCCCCAGGTCTGAGTAACCAGAGTGGGCGTGCGTCGTTTGACGCTGACATGACATACACTCTCGTTTTCCTTTGCAGATACGCCTACCACCTAGAATCCATACTGATTCCTAAGCTCATGCCAACATGGCTGTTCACCCACCCGCCTGGGTGCTTTCAAGGGTTTGTGAACCTGACGAGCTAACAGTACAAACCAAATGACCTTTGGGTCCCTAATATAACTAAAGGTGTTAGGCCCTAGGGCAACTTCTAGGTGGGGGACAAACCTGTAAAAACCTGAACCACCCTTGAGTTTTCCACGCGAAGCTGACCAACCTTTTCCAATGAACAACCCACTAACAAAAGCCCAACTTTCACAAGAATAAAGACCCATGTGGTCTAACTGTTTGTCTCACTTTGCTTAAGCACTTCCACTTTCCATCCAATGTAAAACGCACACTTCTGTCTCACATACTTTACAGTCACTGAGTTTGGATCACACAGAGTTCAGTAAAGGACAAAATCACAAATCACTACGCTGGACGTTTTCTGGTTTTGAGACTCTTATGTTGGACATGAAACGCAGTATATCCAAACCATCACATGCAGCGCTCTTATCAGACTGCTGCACCTGTTCATGTCCAAGGATTTTTTCACCTCAAGAGTTCCTGCTGTATGCACAAGACATCCAGCAGGCTGACCTTTCCTCCTTGAGCCCCCCCACCCAACAGGCGTTGATCAGCATGTGCTAATTGAAATACACTGTTTTTGCTTCAGAACAAACAACATCAGAAACATTTTGCTGAGTTTCTCAGACTTTCCCACCATTTCACAGTCTGTCCTTGTCACAAGCAGCTTTGTTTGACAAAAGTCAGAGCGACCCTTAAGCCAGCAACACAACTTTGACTTCAGCACATTTCCTCTGCTGAGATTCCAGTGGTAAGCAAAATATGCAGGGATTACTTTGCCCGAAACAATGATTCCTCTGCGTGACTTGGAACACACCACGAGAGACTGAATCATCAAGCAACCCGTGTGTGCAACAAAAGCTTTTACTCGTATCGTATGGTCACTCTGGACTGGACCCAAGCGGAGGTCCACGTAGCTGAGGTCTGTCCCACAGTGCACAAATCACAATCATCATCATGTACAACTTCAAAGTCTGCTGCCCCACATAGACCACCAAACGCACACATAGTAATGGCTCCCCCAACATTCCAAGGCATGCAAACTCGGTCTTTTAAGGGAGCTATTTAGCTCGCGCAATCACCAGAGGGACTATTCCCACTGGTAAACGTTTTCTGTTGTGACGCAATTTTTCCTGAACTTACGCCTGTATGCGCCAGCGTCCAGGGCGGAAGTGCCTGAATCACATCACCACTGGGTATGTAGCTGGTTCAAACTCTGGAACGACGAGCCTAAGCGCTGCTCTGTCCCTTTGCTTTCCCTCGCAACAATGCATCATCATTCCGGCCAGGACTATGGATCCTCTTTTTCTCCATCAGCCATAATTCATCGCCACTTGCTCAAAATGGCAATGCATGCGTTAACATCCTCATCATCAATGCCCGCAGCGGATCAAGCAGAAAATATGTTTTCTCTCAGCCTTCCTTAGTGCCTTGCGTTCTGCCTCTGACTGCTGCTTTCACTGCAACTCCTCCTCCCGCATCTTCCCGAACGTTGTAGATGAGATAGCCTGTCCTCCAGTTTGATCAGAAGCTCATGGTCTAGCCTTCTCCATCCTGATCGCAGATTCGTGTTTCAGTCCTCTTTGTTCCTCTTTTCTCCTCCTCTTTCCTTTCAATATCCCAGTCCTCTTCCTCTTTCCTCAATCCTCCGTTTCCCTTTTCCTAGTTCTTTTGTGGTCATTCCCCTGGTTCTTCCCTCCTCTTCTCTTCTCCGAAGTCGTTTGTGGGCCTTTTGCCCCTCTTTCCTCCCTTCCGTACTTTGTGGGCCTTTTTGCTCGGCTCTGGCCTTCCCTAGCCTGCTTTGGGGCCTTTTGCTCCTCTTCTTTCTAGCTTTGTGGCCTTTTTGCCCCCTCTTCTTTTTCCCCTATCTTTGTGGGCCTTTTTGCTCCCCTTCTTCCCTAGCTTTGTGGCCTTTTGGCCTTTGCTGCCCCTTTTCGTTCCCTAGCTTTGGGGTCCTTTTGCTCCCCTTCTTCCCTACTTTGTGGGCCTTTTGTGCTCCTCTTCTTTCCTAGCTTTGTGGGCCTTTTGCTCCCCTTCTTTCCCTAGCTTTGTGGGCCTTTTGCTCCTCTTCTTCCCTAGCTTTGGCCGTTGGCTCCTTTCTTCCTACTTTGTGTGCCTTCCCTTCTTCCCTAGCTTTGTGGGCCTTTTGCTCCCCTTCTTCCCTAGCTTTGTGGGCCTTTTGCTCCTCTTCTTCCCTAGCTTTGTGGGCCTTTTTGCTCCCCTTCTTCCCTCCTTTTGGGCCTTTGTTGCTCCTCTCTTCTTCCCTAGCTTTGTGGGCCTTTTGCTCCTCCTCTCTTCCCTAGCTTTGTGGGCCTTTTTGCTCCCCTTCTTCCCTAGCTTTGTGGGCCTTTTGCTCCCCTTCTTCCCTAGCTTTGGGCCTTTTGCTCCTCTTCTTCCCTAGCTTTGCGGGAATTTTGCTCCTCTTCTTCCTAGCTTTGCGGGAATTTTTGCTCCTCTTCTTCCCTAGCTTTGTGGGCCTTTTTGCTCCTCTTCTTCCCTAGCTTTGCGGGAATTTGCTCACCCTTCTTCCCTAGCTTTGTGGGCCTTTTGCTCCTCTTCTTTCCCTAGCTTTGTGGGCCTTTTGCTCCCCTTCTTCCCTAGCTTTGTGGGCCTTTTGCTCCCCTTCTTCCCTAGCTTTGTGGGCCTTTTGCTCCTCTTCTTCCCTAGCTTTGCGGGAATTTTTGCTCCTCTCTCTTCCCTAGCTTTGCGGGAATTTTGCTCCTCTTCTTCCCTAGCTTTGTGGGCCTTTTGCTCCTCTTCTTCCCTAGCTTTTGTGGGCCTTTTTTGCTCCCCTTCTTCCCTAGCTTTGTGGGCCTTTTGCTCCCCTTCTTCCCTAGCTTTGTGGGCCTTTTGCTCCCCCTTCTTCCCTAGCTTTGTGGGCCTTTTGCTTCCCTTCTTCCCTAGCTTTGTGGCCTTTTGCTCCCCCTTCTTCCCTAGCTTTGTGGGCCTTTTGCTCCCCTTCTTCCCTAGCTTTGCGGGAATTTTGCTCCTCTTCTTCCCTTTCTAACATTCTCAGCCCTAATTCATCCTTTTCCTTTGCCCTTTCCTCTCTTTCTTTTCGAAGCTTAGCTTCCTCTTCCCCAGGCCTATCCTTTCTAGCCTGTTCCTGAGTCATTTTGACTGACTCCATTATGAACTGAACAAAGGCTTGACCATTTAAACCCATCCCTTTACCCATTATAGGTTTGAATAATGTCATCATCTTGCTCTCCTTCGCCAGCGTTCTTACCATCTGACATTTTTCGAGTCTTCCTCAGCAGCCACTCGGTGCTGCAATGGCCTAAGACTGTCCTTACGTTTCCCCTCGATTCCTTATCAGCCATGTTGCCTAATTTCACTACTAGCTACAGCCTAAGAGGAATAATGGTGGTAATGACCTGACGCCTTGTGAATGTGTTTCCAATTCCTGCAATGATTACACATACATGGGGGGGGGGGGGGGGGGGGGGGGGGGGGGGGGGGGGGGGGGGGGGGGGGGGGGGGGGGGGGCACGAACGAACAAAGGTACTTAAATGAAATGCTATAAACAGTTAAACGTAACATATTTCGATGTAAGGAAAGGATAGATAATTCACTTGACTATTCACACACAAGAAACAGCTGCCTACGTGCGTACTCAATATAAACAGAGCATATCATTTGCGTAGAGAGGGATATTTTTTTTGTTATTCTTATGGACAGCCACGTGTATTTGGAAGATCTTCCAGACACGAAAACTTACACATGCGCACGCAATCACGCACACACGCACGCACACACACACACACACACACACACACACACACACACACACACACACACACACACACACACACATTCACGAACGCGTTCGCACACATTCAAACACTCGCAAATAAATGTGTTCAAACCCGCATGCATAAACGGGGGAGATAGAGAGGCCTTTTATCAGACACGTTTATTGCGAGGGAGAAGGGACACGGGGAAGGAAGGGTTTACCAGACAGAGTGTAACATTTGTGTGCGTAGAGATGTTTATTTGGGAGGCTGAAAGACAGAAATGGTGACCCGTTGGGATGGAGACATTTGTTTGTGTAAACTGCGAGAGAAGGAATCCTGTAACTGAGAATGGACATGTTTACTGGAGAGGAGGAGGTGGACTATCCGAGGGAATGGCTAACCATTATTGTGGATGGCACGTTTATTGCGGGGAGGGGGTGGGGGTGGGGGGAGGTGCCGGAGTATTGGCGAGGAAAACTGGCCATTTTTGTGAATGGAGACGTTTTATTTGTTAGGCTGCCAAGGGAGTTCCCATTTACTGTGGATGGGCACGCGTGAATGAGAAGCCCTGCTAGAGACCAAGAGAGCCAACAACTTTGTGTATCTGTTCAACTTCGGCGATTTTGATGTATTTTAACAGTAACTCAAGTTACTTTTCCATGTCTTTTTGCCCGTTTCCCACCCAGTTCCACATTTCTGTCTTATTTGCCAGTCTGTCTGCTATTTATTTAAAATATTTGAATGAAACAAATCTGTTTGTTTTCTTCGTAAATTCGTTAACATTTTGAGGGTGCTGCTCCATGTGCATTGCCTGAATCTCACACACACGCACATACGCACGCACACACACACACACACACACACACACACACACACACACGCACACGACGTGCGCGCACGCACACTCACGCCAGCGTGCCCCCACGCCCCCACCCCCCCCCCCCCCCCCCCACACACACACACACCACACACACGCACACGCGTTCGCAGGCACGCACGCAAAATACAATTTTTCCTGCCTTTACACTCCTTGAATCAGAATATCGGTCGTACTCTGTTTTGTAAAAGCATGCGGACAGTTAAGATATTACGAAGTACAAACATACCCAAATAACTACGCTACTCGAGCAAAAGAGACCCTGAAAAATGAAAGAAGTAACAATGAACAAATCATAGTAACTATCGCATGAGAAAGACAAGCGCATGAAACACACACAAAAAACCCTGACACGTTTCTTTTACTCGCAGATATTCTTATCAATACTCGAAAATCAAACATCCCCAGACACTCAAGGGAGGGAGGTAGAGAACAGATGGGACATATCTGTTACTGGTTCGGTAGAGCTGAAATGAAGGACAAACGTTAATGTTATTGGACTTGTTTATTGGGAGTGTCTGCCTGAAGAAAAGAAGACAAGACAATATGAAATTGAAAATAAATGAGGCAGTGAACAGTAAACAATAGACAAGTAGGGTAACTTTTTTTCCCATAAGAAAACCT
>JADBJO010023298.1:0-26746 GCA_016801955.1 Conus betulinus
ACATGGAGGTTTTAATAAGTGTTGTCCTGCTTTGTTAGCACTTACTGTCGTCAACATGGAGGTTAATAAGTGTTGTCCTGCTATGTTAGCACTTACTGTCGTCAGCATGGAGGTTAATAAGTGTTGTCCGGCGATGTTAGCACTTACGGTCGTAATCATGGAGGTTAATAAGTGTTGTCCTGCTATGTTCGCACTTATTGTCGTTGATGTGGAGGTTAATAAGTGTTGTCCTGCTAAGTTAGCACTTACTGTCGTCATGGAGGTTAATAAGTGTTGTCCTGCTATGTCAGCACTTACTGTCGTCGAGATGGAGGTTAATAAGTGTTGTCCTGCGATGTTAGCACTTACTGTCGTCGACATGGAGGTTAATAAGTGTTGTCCTGCTAAGTTAGCACTTACTGCCGTCAGTATGGAGGTTAATAAGTGTTGTCCTGCTCTGATCAGTCAAAACAGGCGTCACTGAACATCACTAAAGTGTCTCCGCAGCAGTGCAGTGTCTCCTCTGGTGGGTTGCCTAATGAGGTCATGATACTGACTGTGCTCTGTGGGACTGTGGCACTGAACCTGACTGTGGCCACTGTGGGGGAATGCCATAGTGGGTTGCTTTTTTTTTTCTGTCCCAGCATCTGTGCCACCCCAGTGCCATTACCTGCACGCCGCTCATTCCGGCGCCGGTCCACAATCACACCCTAGACTGTCCCGACGCAGCCCCGGCACCGACGATCCACATGGAGAGAATCACTGCCAAGCCGTCAAGAGGCACCCCAGGAGAGGAGACACTGCAATGACGCCGAGTGGCTTCAGCGGTGTTCAGTGTGCCTTCTCTGATCCATCACACACAAGACACCACCTACCAAGCCCCCCCCCCCCCCCTCCCCTGCTGACGACAAGAATTGTTTATGCACAGTGTGCGTGTGAGTCACCGCCCCCCTTCCTGAGACCACCCACCACCACCACCTCCATCCAAGGGCGGTCCCCATGACCTCTCCAGCATCGGCCACCTCCACATGAACTCGCCAAGGGCGTGGACGTGGAGAGATGAAGACATAAATGAGGTCATCACGAGAGCAAGGCATGACAGGACACAGAATTCGAGGCCTTTTCCAGCTGAACGATGAGGACAAGGATGATGAAGATGATGCTATGGAGGAGGTCCGTTCTCGTCCGAGACCGCACGAGAAGGCTGTACTCTACGCTTGCTTTCACAATATGTCCCGTGTCAATCAGACCCGAGAGACACAGACACGTGCAGTGTGGGTCAGGATATCTGAGCAACAGTCTTTGAGAGAGGGGCATCCATTAAGTGGATGGGAACTCGACGGTGCAGTTCCAGTCTGCCCAAGAGAGCCCTTACAGCAAAACTCAACAGTGGGAAGGTGCCGGTCACGAGCCGACAAAGCCTACAAATATCAATGGCTGTGACAGGAATCGAGTCCACAACCTCCCAGCCGGGGACTCTGCGACAATAACCATGGCAGCTGGTGCATGCAGTCACGGAGAGTTTGGTGAACTTTCCAAGCTCCAAGTGCCATTAAAATGAGGCAGGGAAACGCAACAGTAAATAAGAAGCATATGTTTGATGTAGTGAGTGTGGTATTTTCTTGTTTGCTATTTGCCTATCTCTGTTTTTTTTTTTTTTTTTTAATTCACTTTCAGATCCACCAGCTGAAATGTGTGTGAGCACACACACACACACACACACACACACACACACACACACACACACACACACACACGCACGCACACACACACACAGACAAACGCACACACACACGCACAAGCACGCGCGCGCGCGCGCGCGCGCGCGCACACACACACACACACACGTACGCACGCACACGCACACACATACACAAATACCGCTCCCCCCCCCTCTCTCTCTCTCTCCTCTCTCTCTCTTCATGCAGATGCACATTTACACGCATATAAGTAGAAAAGGGGTAAAGAGAGAGAGAGAGAGAGAGAGAGAGAGAGAGAGAGAGAGAGAGAGAGAGAGAGAGAGAGAGAGAGACAGACAGACAGACAGACAGACAGACAGACAGACAGAAAGGGTGTCGAAATTGGGAGAAGATGAATATTCAAACAGATCTACAGTAAAACACAGAAACAGAAGGAGAGAAGAGATATATATATATATATATATATATATATATATATATATATATATATATATATATATGTATGTATGTATGTATGTATGTATGTATATATATATAAAGGGAGACAGAAACACATGAAGAGAAAGAGGAGTGAACTACGATGATAATCATGATGGCACTCTGAAGATTCCACCCTGAAGATGCCACACTCAAAAACAGAGCACAGGCTTCATTTGTCTTCCCCAAACGAGTCACAAATCCTTGTCTATTTGTTTGTTTACTTCTTAGTTTGTTTGTTTAGCAAAGTGGTGGGTATGCCTGGCAGGCACGCACCTTGCTGAAACTGCTGGCGCCGATGGAGGGCTAGTCAGACATGCTTTACGGCTTGGCTGCCAGCCAGGGAGAACTGTGTCAACAAGATGCGACATGCAGTTGAGGTAACTCTGTTGCCACATCCTTATTAGTGTGGCAAGCGCTGAAGTTCGTAGGAACCACAGTGGAGAGAGATCCTCTCTCTCTCTGTGTGTGTGTGTGTGTGTGTGTGTGTGTGTGTGTGTGAGTTTCTATATTTGTTTAATATGAGAATAAAAGGAGGGAGCGAAAGAAGAGAGAGGGAGGGAGGGAGACAGACAGAGACAGAAGGCATTACCGTTATTATCACTCTTCAATTTGTCTGTGGGGGTCGCGTAGTTTGACACGAAGCGACAGGGCGCCGTTTCGATTATTCTTTGACAATGCCAATGACTGGACTTCCAGCGACTGCGGAGACAGCCCTGAGCGCCTTGCTGACCGAGAACGCAGTGTCAAGCTGGAAAATTGCAGGTGAAGGCAGCAACACCGTCGTCGTATTACGACCGAAGCCAGCCGTCCCTGTCAAAACAACAATGGCGGATCCCGTCTTGAACCGAGGAGCGCGAGGTCAATATTACCGAAAGAAACCGCCCAGCCAGGTGCGACGTGATCAGGAACGAGCAACGCAGCGAAATACACGGCTTGAACAGGTTGGTGCAGATAACGGAAACGCTTGTGTAGTGAATCAACCAGCCTTGTTTGACACAGAAGGTGAAGATCACAGTACACAGTGCACTACACAGGATGTTACTGAGCACATCAAGCCTACAGATAGTTGACAGTGAGCCTGACACGTCGAATGTTCAAGGCAAGTCTTCTGCCTTTGAACTCCCAGCCAGTCTGAGTGCGACGTTATTAACCAGGAGATCCAGCACTCTACTGTCATCGACGCAGGCCTCGAACATTCTATCGACAGAACAGTGGCAGGCTTTGACACGGGTGTGGTGAAAGACTATGTTAAGCACTCTGACTGATCGGCGAGTTCAGAGATGGTTGAGAGATAAGCACACAGAAACTTAGCATTCCGAAAAGATCGTGCTTCACCAGTCAGATGGCGTGGGTGTGCTACTGTGCGAATCGGATGACATTGTTTTAGAGTTCGTCAGCAATCCGAGTTCGGAAGACGACTGTCTGATTTGTCGAGCAGGAACACAAGGACACGTCATCGGGAAAAACGTGTTAAAGTAGCGCACCTGCGGACAAGAAGATGTGCCAGCAACACACAGCACACAGAGACGCGCAAGCACGTGCTCTACGGGGCGGTTGCACGCTCTCCTCGGCCTGGTCCAGTTCTACCTGGGGTGGCTGTCCTCCGCTGAACGAATCGTGCACACATGTCAGAGACAGTTTGTCGTTCACGACTTTGTCATGTGATGTTTTAAAACAGAAAATAATGCAATGCTGTTGTTTCCATGTCAGCGATATCGCGTCACGTTTTTGTCAATGTACCTCGCGCCGACTTGCTAAATGAGCTGTACGGCTTAATAGCAATACAATTCGTTCGTTCGTTCGTTCGTTCCCTTTGTCTGTCTGTCTGTCTGTCTCTCTCTCTCTCTGCCTTCAAATCTTCTCTTTCTCTTACTTTCTCCCCGTTCCCTTTCTCTGGCTCTCCAACCTCTGTCTGTCTGTCTGTCTGTCTCTCTCTCTCTCTCTCTCCACCCCCCCCCCCCCCCCTTCTCTTTTTCTCTATTTCAATCATTCTCCCTCGCTCTCCCCTCCTTTCGCCCCTCCTTTCTGTCTGTCTGTCCGTCTCTCTCTCTCTCTCTCTCTCTCTCTCTCTCTCTCACACACACACACACACACACACACACACACACACACATCAGCAGACTGGAGTGTGTGTGTGTGTGTCAACAAGGTCAGAGGCCCCCACCTCCCCCCCCCCCCCCCCCCCCCAGGAGGGCAGCGGCAAGCAAAGTGTGAGTGGTGAAGGCACTCAGATCAGGGGGAAGTATGGTGGTGGTGGTGGTGATGGAGGATCAGGGCGTGATCCACTGTGGCTGCAAGTGCCCTGGCTGCTGCTACTGCTGCTGCTGCTGCTGCTGCTGCATCACGCTGCCCATTTAGTGCACGCAATGTGGGCCACAGCCCGTCTGCCGCAAAACGCTTGAAGGGAGGGAGGGTCATTACCCTGCCAGTGGGTTCTTGGGGGGAAGGGAAGGGGAGCTGACAGGGAGGGGGATTGGACAGCTAGCCAGGGAATCGGGGGAAAGAGTATGCCGCCCGTTAATTCTGGTAGTTGAGTAGGCTGCTCTTGTGGATTACGGTTTTTTTCCCCGGTTGCGATGCAGTTGACAGTGTTCACAGAGTACAGCTGCTGACGTTCTCCTGCATAGTGTTCAGTTACTACAGTTAGAGGTGTTGTCTTCCACAACAGTGTTACGAGTAGTGGTACCATCGATAGCGTTGTCGTCCACAGTGTTCAGATCAGTGGTGCAATGACTGGTGTGGTCTTTCATGGCGCTCAGATCTGCAGCACAGCTGCTGAAGTTGTCTTCTGCAGTGCTCAGATCAGTCGTCGTACAATGGCTGGAAGTGTCTTCCACTGTGTTCAGATCAGCAGTACAATGGCTGGAAGTGTCTTCCACTGTGTTCAGATCAGCAGTACAATGGCTGGACGCGTCTTCCACTGTGTTCAGATCAGTTGTAGAAACGCTGGTGTTGTCTTCTACAATGTTTAGATCAACGGTACAATTTACTGAGGTTGTCGTCTAAGGTGGTCAGGTCAGTATGACCATCACTGAACTTGTCTTCCACAGTGTTCAGATCAGCTGTACAATTGCTGGAATTGTCCTTCACAGTGTTCAGATCAGTAGTACAGTTACTGGAATTGTCTTCCACAGTGTTCAGATCAGTGGTACAATTACTAGTGTTCTCTTCCGCAGTGTTCAGATCAGTGGTACAATTACTGGGATTGTCTTCCACAGTGTTCAGACCAGTGGTACAATTACTGGAATTGTCTTCCACAGTGTTCAGATCAGCAGTACAATTACTGGAATTGTCTTCCACAGTGTTCAGACCAGTGGTACAGTTACTGGAATTGTCTTGCACAGTGTTCAAATAGTACAGCCATTGTTGTTGAGTTCCATAGGTTCAGGCAGTACAATCCCTGGTATTTTCTTGTACAGTGTCCCTGACGGTACAATCGCTGGTTTTGTCTTGTATGGTGGTACGATAGTACAATCACTGGTCTTGTCTTTCACAAAGGCCGGATAGTACAATCATTGATGTTGTTCCGTTCCACGGTGTTCAGATAGTACAATTACTGGCGTTGTTCTCTTCCACAGTGTTCAGACAGTACAATCACTGGCGTTGTACTCTTCCACAGTGTACAGATAGTACAATCACTAGAGTTGTTCTCTTCCACAGTGTTCAGATAGTACCATCATTTGTGCTGTTCTCTTCCACAGTGTTGAGATAGTACAATCATCTGTCGTGTTCTCTTCCACAGTGTTGAGATAGTACAATCACTAGAGTTGCTCTCTTCCACGGTGTACAAATAGTACAATCACTAGAGCTGTTTTCTTCCACAGTGTACAGATAGTACAATCATCTGTGCTGTTCTCTTCCACAGTGTACAGATAGTACAATCACTAGAGTTGTTCTCTTCCACGGTGTACAGACAGTACAATACTAGAGTTGTTCTCTTCCACAGTGTACAGATAGTACAATCATTAGAGTTGTTCTCTTCCACAGTGTACAGATAGTACAATCACTAGAGTTGTTCTCTTCCACAGTGTACAGATAGTATAATCACTAGAGTTGTTCTCTTCCACAGTGTTCAGATAGTACAATCACTAGAGTTGTTCTCTTCCACGGTGTACAGACAGTACAATACTAGAGTTGTTCTCTTCCACAGTGTACAGATAGTACAATCATAAGAGTTGTTCTCTTCCACAGTGTACAGATAGTACAATCACTAGAGTTGTTCTCTTCCACAGTGTTCAGATAGTACAATCACTAGAGCTTTCTCTTCCACAGTGTACAGATAGTACAATCATCTGTGCTGTTCTCTTCCACAGTGTACAGATAGTACAATCACTAGAGTTGTTCTCTTCCACGGTGTACAGACAGTACAACACTAGAGTTGTTCTCTTCCACAGTGTACAGATAGTACAATCATTAGAGTTGTTCTCTTCCACAGTGTACAGACAGTACAATCATTAGAGTTGTTATCTTCCACAGTGTTCAGATAGTACAACCACTAAGAGTTGTTCTCTTCCACAGTGTTCAGATAGTACAATCACTAGAGTTGTTCTCTTCCACAGTGTTCAGATAGTACAATCACTAGAGTTGTTCTCTTCCGCAGTGTTCATATACTGTACACATTAGTGTTGTATTACAGAGCATTCAGACAGTAAATCACTGGTTGTGTTCTCTTCGTAGTTTTCAGTTAGCACAATAACTTGTGTGATCTCCCACAGTGTTCAGATCGTGCAATCACTGATGTTGTTCTCTCCCATAGAGTTCAGACAGTACAGTCAATGGTGTTCTCTCCCATAGAGTTCAGACAGTACAGTCAATGGTGTTCTCTCCCATAGAGTTCAGATAGTACAATCAATGGTGTGCTCTCCCATGGAGTTCAGATAGTATAATCACTGGTGTTGTTCTCTCCCATAGAGTTCGGACAGTACAATCACCGGTGTTTTTTCCCACAGAGTTCAGATAGTACAATCACTGGTGTTGTTCTCTCCCATAGAGTTCAGCTAGTACAATCACTGGTGTTGTTCTCTCCCATAGAGTTCAGGTAGTACAATCACTGGCGTTCTTCTCTTCCACACTGTTCAGCTAGTACAATCACTGGTGTTCTTCTCTTCCACACTGCTCAGATTAGTACAATCACTGGTGTTCTTCTTCTCTTCCACAGTGTTCGGTTAGTAAAACAGAGTTCATGCACGTTCTTACCTATCATAACTGTTCATTTCTGTTAGTCCAATCATCTCTCGTAAAATTACCAATGTCCCATTGTCACTTTCGATGTAGCAAAACAGCAAACCCTTCTGGCCTAACCGAATCCGCCAACAGATTGGATGGTTTCATATAGCTTTTTCTTTCATTCTGTTTTCATTTTCCAAGGCGGTATGTCTAGAACAGGTTCAATGTCTCAAGTATGTCCAATGGTTTTTCTTCCTTTCTTCTAGAAAATTTGAATGGCGTATCAAAAGGTGTAATCCTCCCCCTGTAAGATCCCAGTGTGCATTATTGTTTGTCTTTACAGCAGACTCCATGGAAACCCTGTTCCGAAATGTCCCACCTGACGTGATCTTTGATGTTTCTGAAAGAGATCCCAGATTCGCATTTTTCATCTGATCTAAGATTTTACGGAAGAAAGATTTTTTTTACCGAAGTTTCTGGTACGCTTTCAGAGGATGTATTTTAAAAGAGATGTGTGAATTTTTTTTTTCCAATTTTTTTTTCATGACTTTTGAGTTGGTTTTAACGTGGTGACAGCTCTGATATGGCCCTTTGCGGTCGGCTGGGTTGTAAGCAACATTACCGTACCTTCATGCACAGCGTGTGGAGTTCCGTTATTTGATTTCTCTCTGGCTCTCCTCCTTCCTCCCCCCTGCGCCAACACACACACACACACACACACACACACACACACACACACACACACAGAGGACAACAGAGACAGACACAAAGACGCATGTTTTGAGGAAGACAGCGAGTTCTCGCCAAAGCTAAACAGCCATACTTTTTACTTTTGCGCTGGCTATCCATAATACGAATAATAAAGGAAATCAGACATCCCCAAATGGCGACCAATGTCTGACATTTCTAGAAATGGCTTTTGATGGCACTCGTGTCTGAGGAAGGCACAACATGGGGTCATTTGCTGATGGTTGGCGGACAGTCAGCCAGTGTTGGAGAGGGAGGGGAGATCAGTCAAGGGTTGGAGACGGAGGGGGGATCAGTCAGGCTACAAACACGTCCAGCTTGTCTCTCACCGTTGGTGGATGTAGATCGATGTCTTTGGTGCTGCACGCGTTTGAAAGAAGTGCTCCGTCTAACGTTGATTTTTATTATTAGAGGAGCTGTGTTGTACAGGCAACAGACACATGCACATAGATTCTGGAAGTTTCTCTGGATTCCCAGAACCTGTGGAAAAGGGCGAGAACAGCTTTTTCAAAAAGCTTCCGAAAACCATTTTCTGTGATGTTCTACGCGTTTTACTTGGTTTCTATTTCGTCATGGTTCTGGAAATGACAGGAGTAGTTCGAGTTTTTTTTTTTTTTTTTTTTTTTTTGGCTAAGCTATGAGATGAATCCAGAATGTTCCATTTCGTGTGAACCATAAATGACAGGAGTTTGGGAGTTCGAAAGATAGTGATTTATGAATTTTGTTGGAATGGAAGTATGCGCCTCTTTTTGGGGGGACCGTTGTAAGATTCCTACGAAGATTGAAATGTAAACCTTGTGCAGGAAGTAAAGCCTTCAAACGTGATGGCAGGGTCGACCTTTCCTTTGCACGGATCTGTTCAACAACGGATTAGACTCAAGCCTTTGTCGTTCATCTCAGGGCATCATTCTACCCCCACTGAAGAGAGTCGTTGAAGAAAAGGATTTTTGTTTTCGTTATATTCTGTGTCCGCTGGAGAGTCGTTAACGTATCACTTGTTTTCATCGTATTCTGCGTCCACTGAAAGAGTCTTTGAAAAACAGGATGTTTGTTTTCATCGCATTCCGCGTCCACTGAAGAGCCTTTTCATGACAGCAGTCTGGTTTTTCATCGTATTCTAGAGCGTCTTTGAGGAACACGATTTTGATTTTTTTTTTTTCTTATCGTATTCTACGCTCACTCAAGTGTCTTTAGGGAACAGGATTTTGATTTTTTTCATCCTAGAAATCGTACCTTCGTTTTAAATCAAAATGCAGTTTACAAACATGTTCTCCTCGATCGACCTCTATTCTTCAGAGGCCAGGCTCACACGTAGCAAAACTACAGCTCCGCAAAATGACAGTATATTTGCTCTTCAACAAGTAGGCACACGCATTTACTGTAGAAAATGATTTCACTGCATCAACGTACAAGAAACCTAACAACAGTGCTTACTGCCAAAAAAAAAATTCCAATAACGACTTAAAAATACAGCAAACTGTGAATAAAAAGTACCGCCAAAAGCGTTTCAAAAACAATGTAAAAAATACAATATATAAAGAAGAGCAGTGCAACTTCTCACTCTCTCTCTCTCTGATTTCGCCCTCCCAATCTCTCTTTCTCTCTCATTTCGCCCTCCCAGTCCTCTCTCTCTCTCTCTCTCTCTCTCTCTCTCTCTCTCTCTCTGTCACTCTTTCTCTCTTTCATTTCGCTCTCCCAATCTCTCTCTCTCTCTCTCTCTCTGGATGTATGGCATACTGTATGTTACATTAGACCCATTACGTCAGTCTTGACCGGTAGAAAACAACTGGCAGACTTAACTGGATCTCTGTCTCCGACTTTGCCTACTAAGTATGCTAAACCTTAACGTTCCATTCCAGCACTTTCGTCATTTTCAGTCTATCTTATTGACTTATTTTTAATTCTTTGTGCAATGTGTGAATTATTTGCGGGCGGCACTACTCGTAATTCTTGTTATGCACACATCTCACTTAATTTGCAAAAGTATGTCAATGAAATAAGAACATCAGAGTTAAACCTCATGAGTTTGCACCTACTGAGGAATAAAATTATCATCATCATCACCACAAAACAAAAGCGTGAAGACTTTTCCTCTTTTCCACTCCCCTCTATGTAAATGGAAAAAATACTGACGATTTTGAAAACCATAAAAAAAAGAAGATCTGTCAGGGTACGTACATGTGACAATGATTTGCGTCCCCGTTTCCTATAAAGTATTATCGATTATCTAAAATGTAACACTCCCTAGATTTGCATTCTCGAACACTTTTCTCGCATGCCTTCACTAAGTCGCACATAAATTACGTGTCGGCTGTCTGCGACTAACCTAGTGAAAGAACTTTAAAACCCTTATCGAGCATCCACAGACGTGTCCTGAAACTGGACCTTAATAAACCTTCGGTACTGATGGTCTCTGACTCTGTAGCATGTAACGTCCTGCCGTTTCGCTTAAAACTTAGATATGGTAAAGCCATTTTTTGTGTTAAAACTACTATCAGCTTGTGTCCCACCATTATACTTACCAGTACATTTTTGTTGTCGGTTATCATCCCCGTGTGACGAAATTCATTTTCCCTTTGCTAGAATCGATCTTTTTCCAATCGAGTTTCATTTAGTCTGGTGGATTCGTGTGGAACACAGACTTAGCTGTTTTTAAGGTTGAAACTAACGTGAATCTGTTCGAGCGTAAATTCTGTAAATACGTAATGCCAGACATTGGCAGCTCCGCATTTTCGAATCTAAAACCTATGTTTCTGTTCAAAGCAGCCCCCCCTTTTCTTTCCACCCTTCCCCTCACTCCCCATTCCCTTCCATCCCTACACCATCTCTCCTCCTCGTTGTGTTTTCTGTCTCTCTCTATTCTCATCTCCTTCCTTCTGGTCTTTTCAGCTACCTGTTGCCTCTCACCGCGATTGCTCTGCTGTGTCTGTATATGTGAGTCGTCCTTATTTCATACCTCATATTTTTTTGTGTACTTATCTAGTGTAATCTGTTTCCCTTATCCAGTGTATTTGACTTTTTACATCTACCGCATCAGATACCCCGTTTCTCTCTCTCTCTCTCTCTCTCTCTCTCTCTCTCTCTCTCTCTCTCTCTCCTTCAATCTTCTATCTTAGACCTTCTCGTGTATTTTACTTCATTTTACTCTGATTGTGTAGCACCCCATATTCACAAGTGATGTAAATTTATGATATGATTTTCAATTCATTCTATGATGGATTTTTTTCTCTTTTTTTGTGCCTACCTTCGTTCTTTTTCAATATCCCCCCCCCAGCCCCCCCCCCCCCCCCCCCCAATTTCCCCCGTTCCTCCCTCCCCCTCAACAACAACCTGCCTGTTGCCTCTCTCTCTCCTTCCTTCCTACCCCCCCCCCCCTCCACTCTCTATCGCCTTCTCCATGTCTTTTCTCCCCTACTGATCTGTCGCTCCTAAGTGTGTTCTGGTATTTCCTGTGTGCTGAGCGTCACTTGCAATTTGATTTTTCGAACATGTTCTGATGGGTCATTCTCTCACTATTGTGAAAGTCTTGAACTGGGTTACTTGCAAAAGTATGATCATCTACATTTCTAAGGGCAAGATGTAAAGAAGCATTTATGCAATCATTCTTTTCCCTCAATAAAATCAAATTGTCCCCCCCCTCTCTCTCTCTCTCTCTCTCTCTCTCTCTCTCTCTCTCTCTGTGTGTGTGTGTGTGTGTGTGTGTGTGTGTGTGTGTGTGTGGTGTGTGTTTGAGATTAGATTTCAGATTTTAATCGTTACAGCCCAGCCAATCACACAGAGCCTTTCTAGGCCTGTCAAACTTGCGGGGGGAAATGGTCACATCACAAAACGAGCCAGATTACCGAACATACAAACAAAAATCATTTAATTTAGAAAGAGAGGGGGTTAGTTACCACCAAGGACGTAGACAAACAAAGTACAGGACCAAACACAAGGCATTTTCGACCTCTTGGGTCTTCTTCAGGCAAAGACAAATAACATTTAGGAACGTGAAAACGAAGAACGAGAAACTACTTATGTTCTCGTATTCGACGCAAGATCAAAATGGCCGCTGGACGAAAACGAGGCCACTCAGGAGGGGATCATGAGATCCTATACCCTTCTCTTTCTAAATTTTGATTCATTTTCCGCCCTCAGTCACTTCGTTTCGAAACAAATAGGGAAACAACAACAACAACAAAGAAATAAAAAAGAACAAAGAAACAAAAAAGAACAAAGAAACAACAACAACAAAAAAGAAAACATAAAAGTGCGGTTAAATAATGATAGCTGAACTGCTGACATCTGATGGCTTGTGACTTCGCCAGGCCGAGAGGGAAGGTACTCCCCTAAAGTTTACATTTCCTGATATTTGAAATATGAAAATAGATTAAAAAAAAAATCATTTTCAAAGTGAGGTGACCGTAGGCGGAAATTGAAACAAATTCTAAAAGGAATTTCAAGTAACTCCGCCAGTAACATGGATAAACAAAAATCACAAGACAAAACACGACACGTTTCGACCTCGTAAAGTCTTCTTATGGCAAGACAAACCTCATTCAGGACAGTGAAAACGAAGAACAAGCAGTCACTTGGCTTCTCAAATCACTTATCTTCTCAAATTCGGCACAACATTGGCGTTGATTCAACGCCCATCTTGCGCCGAATTTAGAAAAGCTAAGTGGTGGCTCGTTCTTCGTGTTCATTGTCCTGAATGCTGTTTATCTTGCCCGAAGAAGACCCTAGAGGTTAAAAACGCGTTTTCGTGTTTTGCCTCGTAGTTTGTTTGTATATGTTAACCGGCGGATTGACTGGAAATTCATTTTACAATTAAAAACCTTTTAGTGCCCCAAAGACATATACAAAAAAGGCCACATGCACAAACTAACACTATTGAATTAACAGTTAGTGTTCACTCTGGCTTTCCAATACTGACACACCAGCAACAACAAAAAAGCTAGTATGTACTAAACTGCTGTTACAGGAAGAAATCGTGCACGAGTTTCCAGGACAAAGACGGATGTATGAGAGTATGTGCGTGATACCACAATAAAACTTAATGTAAAACTTCTTGACAAATGTCGTGGAGTTTATTTCATCCAAGGTAAGTGGTGGCCGAAGAATTGATGAATCAGTATATATAGCTGAACACCCGTCTGAGCATGCATGGATTTTGCCGAGTTTCCATAGAAACTCCCATCTCCTGGGAAGTATAAATTGCTGAAGCCACCAAACGACCCTCATCAATCCTCTGTTCTTTCTCTCTATGTCTGAGTTCCACGGCGTGCGGTCAATCCTATGACAAAACGTATGCGTCAATGCCATGGAATTCATGTCTGATTCCCAAAACGCTCGAAGAGTGAAAAAAAAAGATGGATAACGCGTAAGTTTATTGACAATAATGGATAGTTTCAAATTAACAACTTATGCGAATCCTCGCATGCACACTAACACGCTCATACGTAAACACACACACACACACACACACACACACACAACACACACACACACACACACACACACACAATTTAAACAGTTTTACTCCGAGCACAATCAACGGATTAATTCAAACATAAATTCAATCATCTAAAAACCATGACACATAAGTTATCATAGCTTTAGTCTCAAAAAAACAACAGAATGGCGCTGTTTAAGAGAACCCTGGTGATCAGGATTTCAAAACGTATGTCAGCTTAGCAGGAAGAAACTCAAGGGACTGCTTGACAGCAGAAGAAGGTCTTCAGCGAAGAACTTCCAGCTTACAGTCGAACAAACTTTCTGTAAGTTTGTGTAACGACGAAAAAAAAAAAAAAGCTGACAATGCCACTTTTCTCTTCTCTCGTTTAAATGTCTGGAACAACATGAAAGTCTCAAAAGGAATGAAGTCAAGCACACTGAAAAATCCTGCCTGATTCCTCCTGAAATTCCTTCACCGTCTTGCCATGAACGTAAGTGTTCATTCAGCATTTCAAACACAGGTCAAAACGCGTCGTGTTTTGTCTTGTTAATATGGTTTGTCCCTGTTGTCTGGCGGATCAAGTTTAATTTCTGTGCACATCACCTACAGACGTACACGTCCTGCCTATACCTCGCGTACCAAAACCGAAATTTCCGTCCCCAGCACTTGTTATACACCATCTATGTGGAATTCACTGCCCTAGGATTTACGTCACACAGAAAAAATTCTGACAGCATCAAAATACATTTAGAACTTTTTGTCTCACGATTCTTTTCACACAAGTTAGCTCTCTTTCTTTCTGCTATGCTCTGATCCTAACACCATTTGCCGTTATCCACCGGTAGGAATGCAAGCCATGAGCGTTATGCTGTTTGTCATAGACCACTACACAGGGATGCAAGGATATGTGTGTAATTGTCACCGTATTTGTCCTTGCCAACTATGGAGGGATGCAAGGATATATGCGAATGACTGTCGCGCTGTTTGTCTCTGTCCATTATAGAGGGATGCAGGACATATATGCACCATAGTGCTCCTGAGGTTGCGGGTTCGAATCTCTCCTGGGTCGTTTTCGCTATAAGAGGGCTTGCATCCCTCAATATGGACAAAGACAAATAGCATGACATTCATACACCTATGTTTTTGCATGCCCTCGTACATGCACGCACGCGCGCGCTCGCGCGCGCACACGCACACACACACACGTGCGCACGCACGCACACACACACACACACACACACACACACACACACGTACGCTAACGCGCGCGCGCACGCACGCACACACACACACACACGCACGCACGCATGCATGCATGCATCAGAAAAAAGTGTTGGGGAAGGGGGGAGGTGACCAGTTAACGTTCTTTCATCATTTTGACACAAAAGTCACGTGTGGTACTGTTTGTGGAGTTCTTGTATCCAGTGGCAGTTTGCAGTGTCATTCTCTGCCTGACAATGGCAACAGCGCTGAAATATCCCGGATTTTTTTTCCACAATATATCTACCTGTTATAAAAAACACACACACACACACACACACACACACAAACCACGAGAAAATTCAGTGTTCATTGGGAGATAAACTTCAGAAATCAGTTCAATAAGCCTGGTAAAACCAGTATGTTAAACCAGTCCCGTTCCACAGGAAGTCCTCTTACTCCTTCTCAGTTTTGCAAATACAAATACGTGGATTGTGAGGTCCATTCTGATCCATCCCGCCTTCTCTCACCCACGTTTCCACCGTTCTCTTTCTCGCCACCCCCCCCCCCCCCCCCCCCACCCCCACCCCCCCATCCCCCGCCTCCTCTCCCTTGTCTGTCAGAGGTCTCTGGGGCGTTTTAGGAAGACGCCCACTTGGGTTCCTTAGCGACACACTGGACAGTGTAAACTGAATTACTCCCACCGATCAATGCAAATTACTTATGCTGATTTAACTGCAATGCTAGAATTGACGATTTTTCACAGACCTAAGAATGCTCGACCTCTCATGCCCACTACTCCACTCCGCTCTTCCGTGGGTCTAATCCCGGTTTCCCCTTGGCCTGTAGGTTTAGCTGTGAGCAACTATTCCCTAATGGGCCTGACCTATCGGAGACCCAGGGCGAAAACTGCTTGAAGCCCAACACCCAGGGCCTGAACTACCCTCGGTGCAAGCTACCCAGTAAATAAAGTTAAGGTGTATAAGAACATAAGACATATCCAACTTCTAGGCTAACCAGGGCCTAAACTCCCCAAAGAACTACCACAGGCATAGACTACCCGGGTTGTAGGCAAATTAGGGTCTACACTCCCCAAAGCTTACTTTTCAAAGGGTACAGACTTTTCAGGGTCTAGGCTAACCGCGATCAAAACTATCCAAAGCAAAAAAAGTACCTGGGGTATAGACTATCCAGGTTCAAGGATAATCAGGGCCTAAACTATCCAAAGGTTAAACTTTCCAGGGCTCAAACTACCCAAAGCTTAAACTATCCAGGATCCAAACTACCCAGCACGTGTATTACCCAAGAATCTGAACTACCAGGCGCCCACACTACCTACGGCCTAAATTACCCACGGCCTTAACGACACGGGCTAATACTAGCAAAGGCACAGGCTACCCAGGGCCTAAACTGCCCTGGACATACAGTGTCAATGGACCAAACTTTCCAAGCCTAGAATACCTAGGTCCTAAGCTATTCTGAGCTGAACCTACCAAAGGTGTAACAATACATGGGGCCTAAATTACCCAATACTTAAACAACCTATGACTTAAAATACGCAATAGCTAATTCATACAGGGCCTAATCTATTAAGGATCTTGACTGGCTGATCGTCTAATCAAGCAGTTCATTGCTTTCTCCAGATATCCTACCCACCCCCTTCTAACGGTTATCAGTATATTCCTATGACATTTTCGGGCGTCCTTTCGAGCTTAAATAAATTGCCTTAGAGAATCACAGCCCCAGCACAGAGAATCATAGCGCCAACACAGAGAATCATAGCGCCAACACAGAGAATCATAGCGCCAACAAAGAGAATCATAGCGCCAACACAGAGAATCATAGCCCCAACACAGAATCATTGCGCAAACACAGAGAATCATAGCCCCAACACAGAGAATCATAGCCCCCAACACAGAGAATCATAGCGCAAACACAGAGAATCATAGGGCCAACACAGAGAATCATAGCGCCAACACAGAGAACCATAGCGCCAACACAGAGAATCATAGCGCCAACACAGAATCATAGCGCAAACACAGAGAAGCATATAGCCCCAACACAAAGAAGCATAGCCCAACACAGAGAATCATAGCGCCAACACAGAGAATCATAGCCCCAACACAGAGAATCATAGCCCCCCAACACAGAGAATCACAGCCCCAACACAGTGAATCATAGCGCAAACACAGAATCATAGCGCAAACACAGAGAATCATAGCGCAAACACAGAGAATCATAGCGCGAACACAGAGAATCATAGCGCCAGCACAGAGAATCATAGCGCCAGCACAGAGAATCATAGCGCCAACACTGAGAATCATAGCGCCAACACTGAGAATCATAGCGCCAACACTGAGATTCATAGCGCCAACACAGAGAATCATAGCCCCAACACAGAGAATCATAGCGCCAACACAGAGAATCATCGCGCCAACACAGAGAATGATACCGCCAACACAGAGAATCATAGCCCTAACACACAGTTAAGATTTTGTTGTGGGCAATGGTGGCCTTAATGTATCACCCACTCAACACAGATTTTGTTGAGGGTGTCTGTGAGCGAACAAAATCACCATCCGACACAGAACGGGGAGTTTTCTTGAGGGTTTCTGTGGCCTTAGGAGTCACTCTAAACGTAAAAGAATAGGTTTTGTTGACAGCGTCCGTGTCCTTATAGAATCACCCTTCAACTCAGGGAAACGAATTCAGTTGAGCCGTCTTGAACAAGATCCCTTATGGTGTTATAAAGTCTGCTTTCAACACTCAAAAGGGGTTTTGTCTGCTTTTGTCATCCACCGGCAATTAACAATGTATCTTTGACATAAAAAAACACACTTTTCCGGTCACTGATGGAAATTTTTATAGACATTCCCAACCGAAAGTCAATCCTACTACTCTCTTCCTGGTAAAATAGGATATAACAGGATAAAATAACACGGCGTTTAACGCCCGGAGGAGCGGGTGGGTGGTCCACACGCGAGGATCACAAGACTCAGCTGTTTTAATACCTGGCTGTCTTCCAGTACACAGACTTGTCTTAACATGCCAAAGTCAGGGAAATGCATTCATTGCACAAGTCTGTTAGTCTTTCACAACCTTGCCAGCTCTACTGGCTTTCGTATGTAAACCCAAACGTAAAAGAACAAATACTATTCCGAAAGGGAAAACCAAATTACAACACAAAACCTGACGCGTTTTGACCTCTTTGGTCTTCTTCAACCATGATAAACAACATTCAGGACAATGAAAACGAAGAAGGATCAATCATTTATCTCCGCAAATTGGGCGCAAAATGGACGTTGATGTGGACCCGTCAGGACGTTCGGTAAAAGCCGACTGGTGCTAAAATGCAGGTTCTTCCCTATCTCACTGTCCCAACTTTCAGGCTCCAAAAATGGCAGACTGTCATACAGTCTCCAGCGCCATGGGTATCTTACTCAGACACTATACGACGTCTGACATCCTTCTGCACTATCTCTCTGCGTCCTAGTCTTCGCACCCTCCTGATCTGTCAAATTATCCTTGCAGTCATAAAAAGCCTCATGTAGTTGGGTTTTTTTTTTTTCAGTATCTAACTAAATTCACTTTTACTGGTATTTCCCCCTACAGATGTTGACAGTGTACGGTGTGGTATCAGGCGTCCAGCTGTGTTCAACTTGCATGCCACGCCCAATACAGGCTCTTGACGGTCGGCTGGCCAGTCAGCTTCACGACCTTATTGGATGTCCTGTCCAGCTGACTCTCAGAGATTCATACAGACGATTCCCTCCCTTCCCTTTTCCCGGGGTTATGTCAAGAACCTTTTCAACAACCCTCCTTCCCTAACCGTCCTTTTGCCAATGGTCAAAGATAGCAGCGGTTAAATCAATCCTGCCAATTACACCGTCTAGCCACCTTTATTACGGGAAATTACAAAACGGCTGACCTGGGAGCCTTCCTGTCAGCTGTGTATTACTGTGTTCAGATCAGATCTAGCACAAAGGTAGCTATTACCGTGTTTGCATGTAAGTCACGCCCGCCAGACGGATGTGTATTGTCGTGTTGTTATGTAGGTTAGAGCTACCTGACACGAACGGGGTTTTGTGTTGTAATGTTGGTCTGACTTACCCGACAAACTAACGTCCTGTCATGTCATCATGTTGGTCGGGCTTTCCTGACAGGTACGTGTTGTCGTGCTGTCATGTTGGTCGGATTTTCCTGACAGATACGTGTTGTCATGTTGGTCGGACTTTTTCTCACAGATACGTGTTGTCATGTTGGTCGGACTTTCCTCACAGATACGTGTTGTAGTGTTGGTCGGACTTTCCTCACAGATACGTGTTGTAGTGTTGGTAGGACTTTCTCACAGATACGTGTTGTAGTGTTGGTAGGACTTTCCTCATAGATACGCGATGTCCTGTTGCAATGATGGTCGGACGTTCCTGACAGGTACGTGTAGACGTGATGTAACGTTGGTCGGTATGTAATACTGTGTTGTAATGTAGTCACACCTTCCTAACAGGTATGTATTACTGTTTTCTAATGTAGATCAGGCCTTCGTGACAGGTATGTATTACTGTGTTGTGATGCAGGTCAGGCCTTCGTGACAGGTATGTATCACTGTGTTGTAATGTAGGTGAGACCTTCGTTACAGGTATGTATCACTGTGTTGTAATGTAGGTCAGGGCTTCTACATTGACATGCATTACTGTGGCGTTAAGTTGGTCAGACCTTCTAGACAGACCCTTATTAGTGTTGTAATGTAGGTCAGTCCATCCTGAACGACGTGTATTGTTGTGATGTAGGTCAGGCCGTCGTCACAGACGTGTATTGTTGTAATGTAGGTCAGGCCGTCCCTCACAGATGTGTTTTGTTGTAATGTAGGTCAGGGCGTCCTCACAGATGTGTATTGTTGTAATGTAGGTCAGGCCGTCCTCACAGACGTGTATTGTTGTAATGTAGGTCAGGCCGTCCTCACAGACGTGTATTGTTTTAATGTAGGTCAGGGCGTCCTCACAGATGTGTTTTGTTGTAATGTAGGTCAGGCGTCCTCACAGATGTGTACTGTTGTAATGTAGGTCAGGCCATCCTGACTCATGTGTATTGTGATGTAGGTCACACCTTCGTGACAGGTATGTATTACTGTATAGTAATCTAGGTCAAACCTTCGTGACAGGTATGTATTACTGTGTTGTAATGTAGTAGTCAGGCCTTCGTGGCAGGCATGTATTACTATGTTGTAATCTAGGTCACACCTTCGTGACAGGTATGTATTACTATAGTAATCAAGGCCACACCTTCGTGACAGGTATGTATTACTGTGTTGTAATGTAGGTCAGACCTTCTTGACAAGTATGTATTACTGTGTTGTAATGCAGGTCAGGCCTTTGTGACACGTATTACTGTGTTGTAATGCAGGTCAGGCCTTTGTGACACGTATGTATTACTGTGTTGTAATGCAGGTCACGCATTTGTGACAGATATGTATTACTGTGTGTTGTAATGTAGGTCAGGCCTTCGTGACAGGTATGTATTACGGTGTTGTAATCTATGTCAGACCTTGCTGACAGGCATGTATATTTGTGGTGTAACGTAGGTCAGGCCTTCATGACAGGTATGTATTACTGTGTAGTAACCTAGGTCAGACCTTCGTGACAGGCTTGTATTACTGTGTAGTAATCTAGGTCAGACCTTCGTGACAGGTTTGTATTACTGTGTAGTAATCTAGGTCAGACCTTCGTGACAGGTTTGTATTACTGTTGTAATCTAGGTTAGACCTTCATGACAGGTATGTATTACTGTGTAGTAATCTAGGTCAGACCTTCGTGACGGGTATGTATTACTGTTGTAATCTAGGTTAGACCTTCGTGATAGGTACGCATCACTGTGTTGTAATGTAGGTCAGGCCTTTCTGACAGGTATGTCATACTGTGCTGTTAATGTAGGTCAGGGCTTCTACACTGACATGTATTACTGTGACGTTATGTTGGTCAGAGCTTCTAGACAGACCCTTATTAAGTGTTGTAATGTAGGTCAGTCTTTCCCGACTGACATGTAGTACTGTGACGTAATACTGGTCAGACCTTCTAGACAGACACTAGCTAGTGTTGTTGTGATGTGGGTCAGGCTTTCCCGACGGACATGTATTACTGTGACGTAATGTTGGTCAGACCTTCTAGACAGACGAGGTTTTTAGTTTTGTGATGTAGGTCAGCCCTTCATGACCCCTATTACTGTGTTGTAATGTAGGTCAGACCTTCTAGACAGACATGTATCAGTTTTATAATGTAGGTCAGCCCTTCATAACAGACATCATCATCATCATCATCATCACCATCATCATCATGTGCGTTTATCTGCGCGTAACCTCAACACAAAGACCTAAGCGCTCACAAATACATTAAGGAAATAAAGGGGAAAAAAAAAAACTAGAGGGTGGTGGTGGTACCACAAAATGGCATACCCAAACGTAATACAGAAGAAAAATTATGAACGTTAAAACAACGAGGACAAAGCAGACATGTAGTGTTGTACTGTAATGCGAAGACTTTCCTGACAAATTATGTTACCTTGCTGTGGTGCAAGTCGGGCCTTTGGTGAGATGCGTGTTATCATGTTCTAAAGCAAGGTAGACCTTCCTGACAGGTGTGTTAGTGTGTTGCAAGGTGGGTGCAGCCTTTCGACAAACATCTATCACTGATTTGTAATGTAAGCACAAACCTTCATGCCAGATATGTATTACCGTGTGTGTGGTGATGCAGATCTGTATTGTTATTGTAATGTAGCTAAGGGCCTTCTTGGCAGATACACGTTAGCACTAATGTAGGTCAGAGCATTCTTAGCATATTGATAACTCTCTCTCTCTCTCTCTCTCTCTCTCTCTCTCTCTCTCTCTCTCTCTCACACACACACACACACCTCTCTCTCTTATTTTTCCCCCATAAACCTTTCTCTCTTGCTTGCTCGCTCGTTCTTTTTCACAGTTCACCCTCACCTCTCTCTCTCTCTCTCTCTCTCTCTCTCTCTCTCTCTCTCTCTCTCTCTCTCAGTACTACAGTTTCAGCTTCTTTATTTGTTCTTCGTTTTTCCTATTTTTCCTACTCCCTCCCTCCCCCCAACCCCCCCCCCCTTCCCAACACACACACACACACACACACACACACACACACACACACACACACACACACACACACACCCTGCTCCCTGCCCAGCTGAATTATTTTCCCCACACATCTTTGGTGCTGACTGCAGATTGCCTTAAGGCCCGGACCCACAACCTAACAATGACGCTACTTGGCGACAGGAGTGGAAATGAAGAAAAATCAATATACAGAGCAGTACAAATGGATGTGCCTTGTGGTGTCTCCGTGCGTTCTGTGCAGCTGTCAGC
This sequence comes from Conus betulinus, assembly GCA_016801955.1. Taxonomy (NCBI): domain Eukaryota; kingdom Metazoa; phylum Mollusca; class Gastropoda; order Neogastropoda; family Conidae; genus Conus; species Conus betulinus. The sequence goes on from JADBJO010023298.1 coordinate 22,082, forward strand.
TAGCTGGGGGGGTGGGGGGGGGGAATGGTGGATCTACCGGCAGAGCGGCGAGAGGCGGAACCTAAGGCACCAGCCCCACAAACCAGTGCAACAGAATCCCCATCACCATCACTAATCTTCCAGACGAAATCGTAAGCCGGAGTCACGTACACAGCGGGCAACCAGAACAAATAACAAAGAACCAGAACAAATTACAAACAGACGAACGAACGAAAGAACGAAAAAACAAACAAACAAAAAAAACAAGCAAACACGTCTCTATAAGCATTGCAAAACACTTGCAGAAAATCTGTTTATTACATGTAAAAGACATGCAGAACACAAAATAAGTTACATGCTATGAAAAAGCATAGACTATTGTAGCCCATCATTTTCTTGCGAAACGTTTTTAGTAGAAAGTCCGTTTGATAGGTAAGCCAAAACACACACACACACACACACACACACACACACACACACACACACACACACGCATACACACATTGGTGCCACACACAATGTGGCATCCCAAGATTCAGAGATAAAATGGTCTTAAAAAGTTGTATCAGGCCATACTACACAACACTGCACTACACTATACTTTACTACTAACACTATACCATACGATACCATACAACATCCCACTGTACTGTACTGTACTATACCATACTATTCTATACTAAACTGAACTCTACTCTATTTTACTCTACTCTACTATAAAATCCTGAGCCATTAATGAATTAATGAACATTGTTTTGAATGTTGGAACTTAATACAGATTTCGGAACACCATACCATACCATATCATACTATACTATACATACCACACCACACCACACCACACCACACCATAACATGCTTTACAATACAATACTATACTATACTATACTATGCTATGCTATGCTATGCTATGCTATGCTATGCTATGCTATGCTATGCTACGCTACACTACACTACACTATACTATATTATACTATACTATACTGCAAGTTCCTGAGCCTTTACAACATGTTTGTTTTGGATGTTGGAACTTCAATACACATTTTCGGGACAGAAAGCCTTGTATATCACTCAGCCTCTCGAACCTTTTCCGTTTCAAATCAATCAGACCACACCACCGAAGTCAGATGTGTCCACAGGGCTCTTACAGCTGTGACAGACCATTCCGTGTTTACACTCCAGTCTGCAAGCGAAGAGAGAGGATTGCCCAGGGATAGCGTTTGATTGAATGAACAGCGGAGAGGGAGGTGGGTGGAAGGAGGGAGGGAGAAGGGGAGGGGGAGAGAGAGAGAGAGAGAGAGAGAGAGAGAGAGAGAGAACTCTGAAGGTTTACTTCATATAAAGGCCATTGCCCCTTATGAAGGGGGGTATGGAGAACATAACAACATCGAGAGAGAGAGAGAGAAGAGAGAGAGACGTGTCCCCATTTGCGTAAAGGTCGTTTTGTCCATTAGAGGGAGTGTGATGGATTTAACACCCTGCCGTTATCCCATGCCCCCCCCCCCCCCCCCCCCCCCCCCCCCCCCAACCACCCCCTCCACGCTTCCCTTTCCCACCCCCCTGCTGCACCACCACACAATCAACACATTGCGCCACCAGCCTCAGGGGGCGGCATTCTAGAGCCCGAGTCTGTAAAACATTGTTACCCTCCCCTCCCTTCCCCACTCTCCTTCTTCGTCCATTCTTCTCCGCTGTGGTCTTCCGCGCAGCTGTTGGCACAATGAAAGTGTGATTAGTTTTTTTTTTTTTCTGTTTTCAGTGTTCTCCTCTTCCATGTTTAATCTCTCTCTCTCTCTCTCTGGTTATTCTGTACATATTTGTGTGTGTGTCCCCAGGACTGGGTGGAAAAAAGTATTATATACTTATCCTTACTCTCCTTATTTCATTTTCATTTCGTTTCGTTTCTCTCTCTCTCTCTCTCTCTCTCTCCTCTCTCTCTCTCTCTCTCATTTTGTCTTATGTTGTCCTGTTTTGAGTGACTTAAGAACACAGTATATACCTAGTTAAATTTACGCAGATCCACATAAATTTAGACTTGCATTGCTTGTGGCAACAGAGCATAAACAAACTGTGAAACAACTGTCCATTTATCTTTACAAAGCATTCAAGTTGCGTTCTGTTCTGGTTTCTTGATTAGATAGTAATATGTTGTTAATATGCATTTGTGTATAGAAGTTATGTACCCCTTCACGACGGGCAATGGCCTATGCATTAATAAAAACTTTCCGTTCTCTCTCAAAGTCTCTCTCTCTCTCTCTCTCTCTCTCTCTCTCTTTGTTTTTGTTTTTTTATTTTATTTTTCATGTTTTTGAATCTTCATTTTGTTTCTACTGTTGACTAAGCACCACGTCATTGCGTTTATTAATAGTTTGCTTACCATTGTCGATATACATGACAGTGTTGCTACGTTGAATTGTCAGTATGAATATGTGTTGAAATAATGTATGCATGGCAGGGACAAATGGTAAGACTACTACGCCTTGGCCAAACTCTTCATCCTTGAGAATTAAAGACCAAATCAGTCGATCTCTCTCTCTCTCTCTCCTCTCTCTCATCTCTCCTCTCTCTCCTCTCTCCTCTCTCTCTCTCCTCTCTCTGCTCTCTCCTCTCTCTCATGAGAATGGATAGACTGTCCAGACTGTTCATCTTCCTTGATGTAAAACTGCTTGTGTATCTCAGGGACCAATGGGGCAAACCTTTCAACCAGTAGCAGGCGCAGTCGTCACCGTTCTGTCTGCAAACACTGCCATATTTGCTAAAGTTGTTTTTCAAAAAAAAAATTGGTTATTTGGTCACCTCATCTCACATGAGTCCAACCCAGACGAATGGTCACCTCACATGAGTCCAGCCCAGCCGTTTGGTCACCTTACCTGAGTCCAACTCAGTCGCCTGGTCACCGTACCTGAGTCTAACCCAGTCGATTGGTCACCTCACATGAATCCAACCCAGTCCATTTGGTCAGCTTACCTGAGTCCAACCCAGTCGATTGGTCACTTACTTGACTCCCAACCCAGTCGTTTGGTCAGCTTACCCGAGTCCAACCCAGTCGATTGGTCAGCTTACTTGAGTCCACCCAGTCGATTGGTCGGCTCATATGAGTCCAAACCCAGTCGATTGGTCAGCTTACTTGAGTCCAACCCAGTCGATTGGTCGGCTCATATGAGTCCAACCCAGTCGATTGGTCAGCTTACTTGAGTCCAACCCAGTCGATTGATCAGCTTATTTGAGTCCAACCCAGTCGATTGGTCAGCTTACTTGAGTCCAACCCCAGTCGATTGGTCAGCTTACTTGAGTCCAACCCAGTCGATTGGTCAGCTTACTTGAGTCCAACCCAGTCGATTGGTCAGCTTACTTGAGTCCAACCCTGTCGATTGGTCAGCTTACTCGAGTCCAACCCAGTCGATTGGTCAGCTTACTCGAGTCCAACCCAGTCGATTGGTCAGCTTACCTGAGACCACACCCTTCACAGTTTCTCTTCCTTGTTGCTGCTTAAAATTTTCGTAAACTTGCCTGCATTAGCTGTTTGAAAAGCTATGAATTAGGCATCACCTAACAATCTACGTATTGAAGACACACTGTGTATCCAACTTTAATCTCCTCTAGTAGCGCACGGAGTTCGTATTCACTGAAATTTGGCTTTTCCTCGCTGCTTAGAGATTCTGTTCGATTTTCATTTCTTATCTAGATGTGCATGAACTGAAGGAACGGAATCACACTCCAGTGAGATGATATATGTCATCGTATCTTTGGGGGAATCATGCCAGTCAAAGTACAGCGAAATATCGTCAAAACCAAGCGCACTCGTTTTGTGCCCTACACACAATGCCCAGACCGTTCATTGTGGATGTGTCTCTCTGGCCAAAATGCTGGGGCAAATGTCAAGGAAAAGGTTCTCTAAACGTTCTGATTTCTGAAAATAAAGTGTCCTAGCCAGACTTACTTTCCTCGAGTAATTTATTGAGTAGCAAATAGGCACTCTTGCAGACAAAGTCATGAAAGCTCTGACTTTCACCGATTGAACAGATTCGTCGCGGATAGGTAGTAGGTAACCGACGTTGTTTTCAATACTGAACAAACCGAATCTTCCTGATTTGCCGCTCCTGGTGTTTTGACAACGTGGCCAGACAAGCACGTTAAGCAAGACGCTGATGTGTCCAACAGACCATCATCCACTTATAATGATTATGAGACAGATTCAAAGACGTACAAAACTCAACACAAGCACGCCAACGACATTTGTACAACGTGGGGACTGCTTGATGCGCACAGAACAAGTTCAAACTCTGGCGTTTCAAACCGGTTCCAACTGTCGCAAAGAACTGTACGAGGAAAACCAGTGGCAACATACCGGGAACATCTGGCGTGACGTCCCCTGTGGAGAGAGAAGAGGTCGTGGCAAAGGAAAAAGAAAACCGCAGAACAAGAACGAATCTCGATTGACGTGGCTACACCGCGAACCTTGGAAAGGGGAATGAAAGGAAACCCGCTCTGAACATGACAATGACTCGATCGCTCAAACTTACAGCACGGTATAGACACACAGCTGACGAATAAAGTTCTAAGTAAAGTTAGCATGAAAACACCCCACACACACACACACACCACACACACACACAACACAACACCACACACACATTTGAGACAGCACTTGAACAACTTAAAAAAAAAAACAAAAAACTGCACAAA
>JADBJO010023299.1:0-26744 GCA_016801955.1 Conus betulinus
CGTTTTGTTTTAATTCTACTACCTTTCGCTGGCTGCTTTGGGGGTGCTGTTGCATTCTTTTTTCAAACCCTTGGCGGTCGGAAACACCACAGAATTATGGACTGTGGTGTGTCTCTATCTGACGCTAAGAGCACAGACACAATCAGCCGTGTCTCCCTGATGAGTCCGATCCAGCGGACGAAAGGCCTCGGAGCAGGCGACACATATAGATCTGTCTTCGGGGCCACACCCGGTTCATGACTCCGGATGTCCCTCTGCTGCCCTTTTTTTTTTTTTTTTTTTCCCATCTTGGGATGAGCCATGACTGGGATTCGAACCCATGCCCTTCTGGACATGCTCATTTCCACTTAATGACTCGCGCACTAACCACTGAGCCACAGGGACACCTGATATTTGAAAGTTAAGCCTTATGAAGTTCACTTTTGTTCCTCCTTGACCAGATCCAACTTGAACACCTCTCTGCTGCCGCTCTCTGCCATTGCTTTCAGGGCTTTGGTTTTTTTCCCTCCCTGCAACTGAGAGCTGTTTCATGAGGCTGTATGCAGACGTTCCCACAAACCCCCTAGCTCCAATTTCTGCAGTGAGGACTTTGACCTGATAGCCTTCTCTCCTCAGGCTGTTTGCCAGATCAGCATACTTTTCAGTCTTGTAGATCTGAGCTGCCTCCATTCTGTTCTCATATGGCACCCGTGAGCTCGATCATGATCAGCTGCTTGGTTGACTGAGAGTGTAATACTATGTCTGGTCTCATGCCACTCTTGCTGATAATCTCTGGGTGACTATTCCATTCTGGGAGGTCTGCTGTGCACTCCCAGTCATCTGCCCCGTCCAGCAGACTCTGCCTGCATGTTCCGAGTGGCACTGTTGTTCTTGGCCATGATTCGCTGCCTCCGCCGTGAAGAATGTTGCGGGTGCTTTTGGAGTCCTGATTTTCCCTTTTGTGGTGTTGTTGGTACTAGCCCAGACTACTTGTACAATCTCTTTGAGCACTTGGTTTGTGCCTCCATGTGTACCTTCCTTGAGCCAGGGCTACTTTACATGAGCTTAGGACATGCTCCACTGTTTGTTTTTCATGGCAAAGGGGGCATGAAGGATCGTCTGTTTTTTCCCCACTTCACCAGGTTTGCATTTGAGGGCAGAAGGTCATATGCAGATCTGAGAATGAAGCTGATCCTGAGAGGGGCCATGTGCCAAATGTCATTCCAAGTGAGACTTCTTTGGAGTGCATTCTCCCACGTTGTCCATTGCCCTTGCTGGCTCTGCTGGACTGCTTTTTGGAGTCTTTTTTGGTCTCTTCTTCTTTTCTCATCTCCTGAATCATCATGTCTCTTTTGGCTTTTCCTTTGGCCTTTGACCACCATTCATTTTTGGTCACCCCCAGTCCTTGTCTGTTGGTTGTGTGTGTGTCCTGTTATTTCTCTGATCTTGAGACTTTCTTTTGCAGAATCCATCGCCTCTTGAACTTTCCATTTTCTGCCTGTCTTCAGCTGGGGCTTGATTGCTTCAACCACCTTGTCTCCTGAGTCCTCCAGCATGCTTGAAGTCTGATCTTCCCTGCTTTATATTCCTCCAGGATGGATTTCAGTGGTAGTTTCAGCTTTGCTTGGCGACAGTATAGCGCTATGTCAGTCAGACAGGGTGGGACACCAAGCCATTTCCTTGTGAACTTGTTGATTTTTGGATTCCATTGCCTCCACTATGCTGGTGCAGATGTCGTATATCATCAGAGGCCATAGGAGCTTTGGTATCAGCATGAACTGCAGACACCAGACCTTGTATTTGCCAGGGAGCCCACACTGGTCAATGGTCTCCAAGCCTTCTTCCGACATCTGTTTGGTTTCTTTTGCTCTTCGTGTGTCTTTCTTTCAGCGTATCATCATCATACCATCTTCCAAGGCTCTTGACTGGCTCTTCTGTTACTGTTGGAATGGTCTGGTTGGCAACACTGAAGACCACAGATTCGGCCACTTTTCCTTTCCTCAGTGAGAGACTCCGTGATTTCTTTGGCTTGAACTTCATTCTGGATGAGGCAACTATGTCGTCCAGCCTCTCCAGCACGTGACGTGTCTCGTCTTCTCTGGATGAAATCACTGTAGTGTCATCCATGAAGGCCTTGAGGGGGGGCAATCTTTTTTTTTTTTTTTTTTTTTTTTTTTTTTTTTTTTTTTTTTTGCTGCTTTCAAGAACCTCTGCGCCACCTCAGAGGCAGGCAGTGTACCACGCCGCTTCATTCCGACCCCCCCTCCACAGCCACAGCCCAGTCGGTCCCCCCGCCGCAGCCCCGGCACCGGCATCCACAGGGAGCAGTCAATGTCAAGTCGTCAAGAGGCAACCCACCGAGGAGACACTGCACTGCCGCCGAGTCACTTCAGTGGTGTTCAGTGGCGCCTGTTCTGATCTAACATACGCAGGACACCACCTACTAATCCCCTGACGACAATAATTGCTTAGTCGCGGAGCCGGCGTGAGTGAGCTCTCCCTCCGGAGGGGCGCCACCACGTCCGTCCAACGACAGCCTCCATGGACTCGCCGATACCGGTGACCCCGACGGAACCAAACCAAGGCCACAGACGTGGAGAGGACATCGAACTGAGGTCACCATGAGAGCAGGGCATGAAGGGCCACAGAATTTGAGACTTTTTTTTTTTTTTTATGCTGATCGATGAGAATGAGGATGATTATTAAGATGATGCTAACGGATTTCCATTTCGGTCTGAGACTACATGACAGGGCTGTACTCTACGCTTCCTTTCATAATATCCCGGCGTCAACAGGCCCGAGAGATACAGACACCTGCAGTGTTGGTCAGGAAACAAGATGACTTTCCGTTGCCAACACGAACAGTATTGGGGAAATGGCACAGCCCATTGCAATGCCCACTTCCAAGTTGATCCAATCTGTTGTGTACTCCTTGGTAGAGAACCGCATTGAGAAGCCATTGAAGTACTTCTTGAGCATGTCGCGGGATGTTCTTTGGCACATGGTACATCTTAAGAGCCAACTGTATCATCTCATGGGGTACAGATCCATATGCGTTTTGCCAGTCGAGCCACACTACGTCCAGGTCTCTCTTTTCTTTCTTTTTTGCTCTTTGAATTGCGTCCCAGATCATGTGTGGCGTGTTTCTACACAGCAGCCACGCCTGGAATGCCACCTTTCTGGACTGACACATCTGCCATGACAGAGAAGAAGATTTTCCCTTCGACGTTCAGTAGTGATATATTGGCCTGACTGGCTGATGTCACTTGAGTTTTGCTCTTTGGGGATGTACACACCATCTGCCGTCATCCACTGGCCGCTGATCTTCTGATTTCTCCAAGCTGATCGCAGCAGCCTGTGGAGCCACTCCAGCACCTTGGGACATTTTCTTGTACAGCTGGTAAGGTATTCCGTTTGGCCCCCTGGTGATGATTTGGCTCTGGCTTTGTCGACCACCTTCTTGATTTCCGCCAACGTTGGAGGCTTGTCATTGAACTGTTCCTCAGGGTTGGTTGGCCACACCAGACCTTGAATGTCGAGTGGTGCTTTGCTCTGTGAGTCAGAGTATGTTTTTCTCAGATGCTGCTCAAGAACTCCTTTGTCCACACTTAGGGTCCCAGATTTTGGCTGCTCGAACAGAGTTCTCTGCAAACTGGAAGGGGTCTCTGAAGAAACGCTCTTGTGTCTTCTTTTTTTTGCTTTCCTCTTCCTCGCAGATTCCGCTTTGCTGAGGGCGCTGTGTTTTGCTTTCAGGTGTTCCCAGAGTTTTTTCCAAGCCTTGTTTTTTTTTCAGCTGGCAGTGCGGTCTTCATTTGCTTCTTGAGGTTTTTCTTTTGGACCCTGATCTTGTCCATCTCTTCTTGGCGTCTGGATTTCTTTGGAGGTGTTTTTCTCTTTGGGTAGTTTTTGCTCCATAGGCTTCCGTATATATATATATATATATATATGTATATATATATATGTAATATATATATATATATATATATATATATATATATATATATATATATATATATATATGTATGTATATATATATATATATATATATATATATATATATATATATATATATATATGTGTGTGTGTTAAAAATAGGATGGTAAAAGGAAGTTTTAAAATCAACAGATCTGTTTCGAGCGCTGGCTCTCCTCAGGATGGTTTTGGGTCGCCTACTGCTACAGCGCAGTAGGCGACCAAAAACCATCCTGAGGAGAGCTCCCCAAGGGGTTGAGCACTTTAAGAATTTTATTAGGCATTTTAGTCGTATTCTCTCTCTCTGTCTCTCTCTCTCTCTCTCTCTCTGTCTCTGTCTCTCTCTCTCTCCTCTCTCCTCTCTCTCTCTCTCTCTCTCTCTCCTCTATATATTATATATATATATATATATACATACATACATATATATAGATGGATAGATAGAGAGATAGATAGATACAGAGATGGAGAGAGAGAGAGAGAGAGAGAGAGAGAGAGAGAGAGAGAGAGAGAGAGAGAGAGAGGAAGGAAGGGAGAGGGAGAGAGAGGGGATCGAAAAGACAGACTATGACAGACTACTAAACAGACAGGGTGAAAGGTGACAGAGACATTATGCAAACACTACCTGCTCAAACTCTCAGAACCCGGCTCTGCTTCCGGATCTCCCCCATATATACCTTTTCCCCACAAAGTCAGAGATGGCGAAATTGTACATATTGATACTCCCAGAGTTAAAGAGCGTGGTCACACATACCAAAGCAATCCTTGTCTTCGGGTTCCTCAAACAAACAAGCCCAGCCCTCGCTCAGCGCGTTCAGTGTGCAGTTTTTCCAGCACCCTCAACACACGTTTCAACAACCGATGACTCTCCGAGTCTCCGAGGAGCAGTAGATTCCGTTGAGCCATAACCAGCCATCACATGATCTCCATTCTCTTCCCCGAGCCCATGGTCTTCTTCTAGAAGAGGAACATCTTCAGCCACGGGAGGCGGGTTCTCTTCTACAAAAGGTAGTGAGTGATGCCCAAGGATGTTGCTTCCTCCTGGAGGATGGGTGCCGATTCCATAGAACTTCTTCTCCGCGCGATGTCTGGCTCTGGATCACATTGATGTTGGTAAGAGCGACTTCTGTGGAACTGTGTAGATGTTGCACTCTCTCTGTTTTCACAGAATGTTCCGGGGCTTGTCCCGAGGTTGTTTGTCTTCCGCTCATTCAGCAGTTTGCGGCCTGTGAAGGCCGTGAAGAGAAGTCCAGTGATGATAATGATGATCATGATCAGACCTTGGACACTGGTCTGAATGGTCAACTTGGCACTGTAGTGACGAAAAAGGCAAGCAGCTGTATCAGTTTTAGCCACACTGAGTGTAGATAAGGGTCATGAATGGTAATCATGTGAGAACAGAGACATGAATGATTCGTGAAATTCCACGATGTAAAATTGCAGTCAATTATGAATTAATCATTTCTTTTTTTTTTAAATCTTGTGATTATTGGCATGGAACCTTAATACATCTCTTCACGTTAATGTTTTCAATATAACGTCTGTGTGTGAAATCACACACACACACACACACACACACACACACACACACACACACACACACACACACCCACACCACACACACACTCTCTCTCTCTCTCCTCTCTCTCTCTCTCTCCTCTCTCTCTCTCTCTCTCTCTCTCTCTCTCTCACCTCACCCTTCAACAAAATTCAGTCCCAGAAGCGAGGGTAAAATCCACCACCCCCAGGGCAGCGTTGGTCACTCCCCCCAATGACCCCACGATGACCCCCAGCAATATCAAGGACGTCTGTTCTGAACGTGGGCTGCAGGTCACTATGAAGGCTTTTACAAAACCGTTGCAACAATCAAAGCCAATGTCCAAGAGAATGAAGCCGAAAAGCGCCAGACCCGCTTTGAAAGGCACCTAAACCCCCACAGAGGAAATCAACAGCATCTTCACAAATGACATCACATCCAGTTGAGATAGTGTGGTGTATACAAAACGACTTAAGATTGATCACAGCAATGCAAATGTTTATTATATATAAAAAAACATATCTTTAGACACTTTTTTTCCTGGCCCTTTTCCTTTATGCTTATTGCATTTTTTTTTTTCTCAATTCCGTTTCAATCTTACCACAACTGACACTAGTGGTGCTGATATCAAAGGCACTCCTTTCTATTTGACATTGTTTCTGTTTTCCAATATGTAATAGAGATAGGCACCGGTCACTCTTGAATGCAGGTGAATTTGAATTTGTTTTGTTTCTTATGAACACATACGTAATTCGCCATTACACTTATCCTTCATTTACACTGCAAAAAATGCATTTAAACAATGATAATGACTGAGCTAAGTGATCGGTTCATTGCAAGACAGATGCATCTACAACTGACACAACTGAACCCTATATACATCATAGCATCCTCCATTTTCTCTCTTGGACACTGCACAGAAACAAATATCTGACTTACCGATATGCTGCCATCAACACATCCTTCAGACGAAGTCCGTGCTCTTTGCTCCATTCCACCAGAGTTGAGAAAGAAGTCAACGGTCCCGTTAGGATCCGGCCAGTTCACGTCCTTCACAGACACATCGACTGCCACGTCTCTGAACAAGTCTGCAGAGTCAGAACCGTTGAGAGCCCCACCCGACACACTGCTGCTATTAGTGGTGCCATTGTAATCCAGCAGACAACAAAGATGCAACGCGTTCCCTGCGAGCAGACACAACATTCCCACAATTTCCAGAGCAGCAGCGAAGACAAGTGAAGCGAACTTGCGGCGGTGAGCGTGGCGTTCCCTGTCGACGAGCCAGCCCAGAGGGGGGATGATGAGGATGGAACAGGGACCTGCCACCAGGCCGACGACGAAGGCCAGGCTAATTGGCATTCCCAGGGTCTGCAGAATCTGAGGGGAAATTAAAGAGCAGTAGGATTGGTGAGGAAAGTTTGAAGGCAGGTAGAAGGTAGGTAGGTAGCACCCACAGCTTCGGTTGTGTCACCACGACAGCCATCATCATCATCATCATCATCATCATCATCATCATCATCATCGTCGTCGTCGTCGTCGTCATCGTCGTCGTCGTCGTCTTGTTTCTCATCACCACTAGCAATAACATCACCATGTGCATAACACAACAAATCGTGAAGATCAGTAGTGATTTTTCCGAGCATCAGCTTCATGTAAAATATGGGAATGAAGTACTTGCTACCATTTGCTGTATTTCTTAATCAGCTGATGTTTTAGTTTTGGCTGTCATAACATCCTTATAAACTAGTCTCATCATGATAATCGCGTAGGATTCGCTTTAAATCCAGTGCTTCACAATACCGCGCGACTTCCTTTATCCTGGTTTGATGCTAGCACTGAAGTTAACCAGGATGTACTGGAATTCAGTGAAGAATTTGACGCAGAGAGCTTCTAAATGAAGTATTCGTTTATGGCTTTATTGGTTCTCTTTTTTAATAGCTTGTGTTAACAACCTGGTGTTTCTGTCTGTATCGTATTCTATGTACTGTGATAATACTTTATTCTCTTCTAAAAGCTGATTACGTGTTTTGATCCGAGTTCATTAATCAGTTCAATCATGCGTTTGTTTACACTGTTGCACCTGACATAACTTATCATTGAGGTAATGTAAGCATTTCTATTTTGGGAAACCTCAGGACTGCTTTTTATCATCATCATCATCATCGTCATCATCGTCATCGTCATCATCATCATCATCATCATCATCATCATCACCATCATCATTTCTAGTATCACCATCAACATAATAAGCAGTAGTAGTAGCATCAACATCATCATCATCATCATCACAGCAGCAGCAGCAGCAGCAGCAGCAGCAGCAGCAGCAGCAGCAGCAGCAACAGCAGCAGCAGCAGCAGTAGCACCACAACAGCAACAACAACAGCACCAGCACCAACACCAGCAGCAGCAGTACCACAACAGCAGCAGCATCATCATCACTATTAGCACCATCCTTCATATCTCTTACAGGCACTGAATAAACATGTTCAAAGTTCGTGGTCCCTTCCATCGCCACAAACTGTCCACACAGCATTATTTTTTGGGTCAAGGTCATTCTGTGTCCTTCAGTGTCACTTCTGTGGTATGGGCATTGTTGTGTTTCTGGAAGCGACATCTGGTGTGCCGGGAGCTGGTGACGTCACCCGTCCGTCGTTCATGGTATGACTTCAGAGCCATCACCGTCACTGCAGCAGTAAAGACTGTCTGCAGTCATCAGATGAACAGCAAAGACTGCAATCATACGATGAAAAGTAAAGACTGTTTGCTATCATCAGATGAAGAGTAAAGACTGTCTGTAATCATCAGATCAACAGTAAAGACTGTCTGCAATCATCAGATGAACAGTAAAAACACTCTGCAAACATCAAATGAACAGTAAAGACAGTCTGCAATCATCAGATAAACAGTAAAGACTGTTTGCTATCATCAAATGAACAGTAAAGTCTGTCTGCAATCATCAGATGAACAGCAAAGACTGTCTGCAATCATCAGATGAACAGTAAAGACACCCTGCAATCATCCGATGAACAGTAAAGACACCCTGCAATCATCAGATGAACAGTAAAGACTGTCATCACTCATCAGATGAACAGTGAAGACTATCTTCAATCACCAGATGAACAGTAAAGACACTCTTCAATCATCATATGAACAGTAAAGACTGTCTGCAATCATCAGGTGAACAGTAAAGACTGTCTGCAATTATCAGATGAAGAATAAACACTGTTTGCTACCATCAGATGAAGAGTAAAGACATTCTGTAATCATCAGATCAACAGTAAAGACTGTTTGCAATCATCCGATGAACAGTAAAGACTGTTTGCAATCATCAGATCAATAGTAAAGACCGTATGCATTCATCATATGAACAGTAAAGACTGTCTGCAATCATCGGATGAAGAGTAAAGACTGTCTGCAATCATCAGATGAACAGTAAAGAATGTCGACAATCATGAGATGAACAGTAACGAATGTCGGCAATCATCAGATGAACAGAAAAGACCGCCTGCAATCATCATATGAACAGTACAAACTGTCTGCAATCATCAGATGAACAGTAAAGACTGTCTGCAATCATCAGATGAACAGTAAAGACTCTCTGCAATCATCAGATGAACAGTAAAGAATGTCGGCAATCATCAGATTGCAGTAAAGTCTCTCTACTATGATCAGATGAACAGTAAACGATCTCTGCAATCATCAGATGAACAGTAAAGACTGTCGGGCAATCATCAGATGAACAGTAAAGTCTCTCTACAATCATCAGATAAACAGTAAAACAATCTCTACAATCATCAGATGAACAGTAAAGTCTCTCTGTAATCATCATATGAAGAGTAAAGTCTCTATACAATCATCACATGAACGGTAACAATCTATGCAATCATCAGATGAACAGTAAAGGCTCTCTGCAATCATCAGATGAACAGTACAGATTCTCTGCAATCATCGATAAAGACTGTCTGCAATCATCCAATGAACAGTGAAGACTCTCTGCAATCATGAGATGAACAGTACAGGCTGTATGCAATCATCAGGTGAACAGTAAAGACTGTCTGCCATCATTAGATGAACAGGAAACATTGTCTAAAATCATCAGCAAAGACTCTCTGGAATCATCATATAAACAGTAAAGGCTGTCTGCAATCATCAGATGAACAGTAAAGAGTTTCTGCAATCATCAGTAAAAACTGCCTTCAATCATAAGATAAACAGTAAATACTCTCTGCAATCATCAGATCAACAGTAAAGTCTGTCTGCAATCATCAGATGAACAGTAAAGACTGTCTGCAATCATCCAATGGACAGTAAAACTCTCTGCAATCATCAGATGTACAGAAAAAAGACTCTCTCCAATCATCAGTAAAGACTGTCTTCTATTATCAGATAAACGTTAAAGACTCTCTCCAATCATCAGATGAACAGTAAAGCCTGTCTGCAATCATCAGATGAACAGTAAGGACTATCTGCGATCATCAGATCAACAGTAAAGACCCTCTGCAATCATTAGTAAAGACTGTCTGCAATCATCAGATGAAGAGTAAAGGCCATCTGCAATCATAAGATCACCAGTAAAGACCGTATGCATTCATCACACGAACAGTAAAGACTGTCTGCAATCATCATATGAACAGTAAAGACTCTGCAATCATCATATAATCAGTAAAGACTGTCTGCAATCATCATATGAACAGTAAAGACTGTCTGCAATCATCATATGAACAATAAAGACTGTCTGCAATCATCATATGAACAGTAAAGACTGTCTGCAATCATCATATGAACAATAAAGACTGTCTGCAATCATCAGATCAACAGTAAAGACTGTCTGACATCATCAGATCAACAGTAAAGGCCGTCCCGTAATCATCATGGTCATCCGAGGAACAGTAAAGACAGTCTCCAATCATCAGATGAACAGTAAATACCGTCTGCAATCATCAGATCAACAGAAAAGACCGCCTGCAATCATCATATGAACAGTACACAACTGTCTGCATTCATGAGATAAAGAGTAAAGACTGTCTGCAATCATCAGATGAACAGTAAAGACTCTCTGCAATTATCAGATGAACAGTAAAGAATGTCGGCAATCATCAGATGAACAGTAAAGACTGTCGGCAATCATCAGATGAACAGTAAAGTATCTCTACAATCATCAGATAAACAGTAAACAATCTCTTACATCATCAGATGAACAGTAAACAATCTCTGCAATCATCAGATGAACAGTAAAGACTGTCTGCAATCATCAGATGAACAGTAAAGACTCTCTGTAATCATCAGATGAACAGTAAAGACTGTCTGCTATCATCAGATGAACGGTAAAGACTGTCTGTAATGATCAGATGAACGGTAGAGACTCTCTTTAATCATCAGATGAACAGCAAAGACGCTCTGCAATCATCAGATGAACAGTAAAGACGCTCTGCAATCATCAGATGAACAATAAAGACGCTCTGCAATCATCAGATGAAAAGAAAAGACTGTCTGCAATCAACAGATGAACAGTAAAGACTCTCTTTAATCATCAGATGACCATAAAGACTGTCTTGAATCATCAGATGAACGGTGAAGAATCTCTTTAATTATCACATAAACAGTAAAGACTCTCTGCATGCATCAGTAAAAAACTGTCTGCAATCATCCGATAAAGACTAAGGACTGTCTGCGATCATCTGATGAACAGTAAAGACTCTCTGCAATCATCAGATGAACAGTAAAGACAGTCTACAATCATCAGTTTGAACAGTAAAGACACTCTGCAATCAACAGGTGACCAGTACAGACTGTATGCAATCATCAGGTGAACAGTAAAGACTCTCTGCCATCATCAGAAGAACAGTAAATATTGTCTGAAATCATCAGCAAAGTCTCTCTGGAATCATCAGATAAACAGTAAAGATTGTCTGCAATCATCAGAGCAACAGTAAAGACTGTCTGCAATCATCAGATGAACAGTAAAGACTGTTTGCAATCATCAGATGAACAGCAAAGAACTCTCTTTAATCATCAGATGAACAGTAAAAAACTGTCTGCAATCATCAGATGAACAGTATAGACTCTCTGCAATCAACAGATGAACACTAAAGACTGTTTACAATCATCAGGTGAATAGTAAAGACTCTCTGCAATCATCAGATGAACAGTAAGATTGTCTGAAATCATCAGTGAAGACTGTCTGAAATCATCAGTGAAGACTCCCTGGAATCATCAGATAAACTGTAAAGACTGTCTGCAATCATCAGATGAATAGTAGTCTTCTGGAATCATAGATGAAAAGGTTTAGATTGTATAACAGTTTCAGACACGAAGCAGTTTTAGCATGGTTATCCAAAAATCTAATAATTAAAATGTATTACTTAAAGGTCACGATTATAATCCTTTCAATGAGAGGGGCAGAATGAGGTTTTAGAGTAAAATAATCCAGTACAAATTACGTTTAGAGCAAAGAAATCGATGGTCATAAATTGAAAACACGAGTTTTTAAATTCACGAGATACTGTTAAATTCAAGATTTTTTTTTTCTTTCAGCCCTTGTCAGAAATGAATGAAAAAAAGGTCTGTCACTCCAGCCTCACGAGTAATTGCTGTTTGTCATAATACTATGCACGTCTGTCTTTGGCAGACACTAATCATACAGCTCCACATGATGCCTAGTAGTGAGAGAAAGAAATTGGGAACGAAACTTTCATTGTGGTAGAACATCAATATTAAATCCTTCACGAGGGACATTAGTAAACCATGGGTAGTCCATCTTGAAAAAGCTTTCATTGTGGTAGAACACCGATATTGAATCCTTTACGAGGAACATTTAGGAACCATGGTGGTCCATCTTGAAAGAGGAGTCATTCATACTGTCTGCTCAGAGGCCTTTCGTCCGATGATTTAGACTCGTCAGTGAGACCGGCTGACTGTGTCTGTGCTTCGTTGGCATGAAATAGATAAATACTCCAGTCTCTAATTCGGAGGCATTCTCACCACAAAGAGTTCAAAAACGAAATGCAATGGCGCACCAAGGCAGAGAGTAAAGGGTAAACAAATAAATAAATAAGAATAAAGTGCTGTAACAAATAATCTGCTGAGAAATAACAGTACAATGCAAAAAGAATCAAATATGGAAGGCAATCTTTGAGCCCCGCTTTAAGATCCAAAACTCATGGCTTTTATTCTTATAATGATAAACGTGCATCTGACATTCAACTATAATTTCCTCAAAACTCTCAGATCTGGCATTCTTGTCTGCCTTTAACGGCATATCAGAGTTTTCTAAGGATAACAACTTACATACAACGATAACTTTTCCAACAAAGCAATTGCATTGTGGAGCCCATCAATGAAATGATCAGTCAAATTTTCAGGGGGAACCTACAGACATACCGGTAAAACATTACTACAACAATAGCAAATCTCTTTAACAAGTGCGAATTACATGAAATATGAACTGATTGCCAATATCAAGTAAAGACTAAAGACAACTATTATGTGTAACATTAATCCCCCTGAACCTCTCCCTTTTATATATATATATATATATATATATATATATATATATAGAGAGAGAGAGAGAGAGAGAGAGAGAGAGAGAGAGAGAGAGAGAGAGAGAGAGAGAGAGAGAGAGGCACCAGAAAATCATTACCTTGAACTGTACAGCACAGCAGGAGATGCGAGGACAATGCTACACTCTTCACAAATGCCTCAAATGCTGCTCAGTCACGGAACGCAATTTGTAAACCGAGATTGCAGACGTTAATTAATTCAGACGCGTTCAAACAACACTGCATTTCTCCTACGTTTGTTATCATGCGCACTGTTGATGATTATTATATTTCAAAAATATATTATTGGCATTGGGCATGCACCGAATACTACATACATGGTATGATAGTAACCGAATTTGTTTCCGAGTTTTGACCTTATACAAGACCAAGTCAGGCCACTGGATTTTTCTGTTGATCGACGTACACCACCCAATCCCCCCACCCGTGAACGGGTACATGTTCCTCTTTTTAAACTGGTCAGGCAGGGAATCCGGGGAGAGGAATAGGCTCCGCCTTCTTTTTGCTGGATCTTCGAGAAGCCAAGATCTCTGGCATGAGACCCTCCATTAACCACTTAAGTTCACAGGCAGTGTTAAGTCTTAAGAAGTCTGACGATGTCTTCTACAATCAACACGTGGGATCGTTTGTGTCTGGTTCTCTGCTACCAAACATCAAAAGACTGAACACCAGAGGACAGAGCGTGAAGCGCCGGTGTATGCCACTATGATGAGTGTTTTGTTGGCATATTTCCTCGTTGTGGAGTGATAATGTAACCAGTATGATCTGCTTATTACCGAGTTAGGTTACGATTTTGTCATCAGTCTTAAATATTAGAAATTCGTGTTATGGCATAATGATGCTTTTGATTTGAGTTTTTATCCTATCATGCTGTGATTATGGTACGAACGTTTTTTGGGTCGCAAGGTATAAGTTTGTGAGTACAAATTTTACTTTCAGTAACGGGTTTACGTTTTCATGACGTGATCGATGTTTTCTTTTCTTTTTTTTTCAATTATATCGATGATCCCTGCTGCTATAGTAGTGTGATGAGTGTTTCTCTGCAGATTATCAATTCGTGTTATGATAGTACAGTTAGTTTACAATTTGGGTGTTATGATTGCAATTTGGCTGCTATGATTGCATTTTGGGTGCTATGAATTTCTCTTGAGTTGATGTTTTTTGATTTGCCTCTTGTGAATGTATTATGGTATCTAATGATTGTTTCTATTTTCATACAATTAATTCGTATTGTAATGATGCAAGCTAGCTGTAGAAACGGAATCTCACCTTTCAAATAGGATCAATGCGATGTGTATACTGACACATCCATGCTGTCGTCTTCTCCCTTAAAAGCCAATAGCCATCAAGACTGGAAAGAGAAAGGTACAAAAACAAAGGAATGCATGGAGAGTGAAGGGGCGGGGGGCTGGTTCTTTCGAAATAGCTGGGAAGAGATGGTGAAACGATGAAACAGATTTGAAAGGTGGATATAGTGTAAACAATTGAAACGAAAGTGAAAATACACAATATGGTAACTCACACTTGAAAAAGATTTAAAGTGTTAGACATTGGGAAAGATTAAAAAAGCTGAGAAATAATTAAAAAAAAAAATAAGAAGAGAATCAAAAGTTAAAGAAAGAAATGAAGAGCAGGATGAATGGAAAGGTCGCAAAATGGGAAAAAAATGAAAAGGTTTGGGAAATGCAAAGGAGGAAGCAAGTAGAGAGAGAGAGAGAGAGAGAGAGAGAGAGAGAGAGAGAGAGAGAGAGAGAGAGAGAGATGGCAAAAAAAACGAAAGTTAAAAAGGAAGGGAAAATGCAGACAAGTAAAACAGTTGAAAAAAAAGAAAGGTATATTCGAAGGGATAAAACGAGGAAGAACCTTTGAAAAGAAAAAGGAAAGATGGACGAACATAATATGAAAAACGAAATCGGTAATGAAAAGCAGAAACGACGCAAAAACATACGAAATAGTGGTGATGGAAATACGAACTAGTGGTGACGTAGGCAGGGGAAAGAGGGCCAAGGGGGAGCAGGAAGGTGAAAAAACAGACAAGAAGAGGGACATTGAAAGATGTGGGGTGTAAAGTGGGCGGGGTGTGTGTGTGTGTGTGTGTGGGGGGGGGGGGGGTAATTGAAGTGTGGGGAAGGCAGGAAGGACAAGGAATGGTAGAGGAAAGAAAAGATTAGTGAGGAAGTATAGGGAAAAGGAATGGTAGTTACACGTAAATGCAAAATGCAGACGTAGAGACATCTGAATGCAGTGTGGGACTGTGCACATCCTGGCTTTGTGACACAGTGTAGTCGACCATATTTTGCGGCTGAATTTAGTTCCATGGTGATGTACCACTCTATTTATGCAAGAGTGCATTGCGTGAAATCGTTGTTTGAGTGTTTTTCCACATCACAGCAAGTGTTTCGTGGCAAGAGTGCTTTTAGAACAGGGAGTACTTTACAATGGGAACGAAGAAATGCTGTGTGTGTTGGTGCGTGCGTGCGTGCGTGCGTGCGTGCGTGCGTGTGTGTGTGTGTGTGTGTGTGTGTGTGTGTGTGTGTGTGTGTGTGTGTGTGTGTGTCCGTCCGTGGTCAAAATGTGTTCCACTCGCTCTAGACAAAACTACTGGCCCAATCGTTCTGAAAATTTGTAGGTATGTTCATTATGGGTCAAGGATGATGCGCAATGTGTTGTTTTTACTGTTATAGCGTTACTAATGGCCATAACGGCTCATAACGGTTTTCTGTCTTTATGGAATATGTCAGAAAGTACTTGGCCAATCTCTCTGAAAATCTGTAAGCATATTCGTTATGGGTCATGGATCATGCCCAATGTACATTTTACCGTTATAACCGTTAATAACGGCTATGACGGCCCATAATGATGTTTTCTTCTTTATGGAATATCTTAAAACGTACTTGGCCGATCTTTCTGAAAACTTGTAGGTATGTTCATTATGGGTCACGGATCATACTTGATGTGTTATTTAACCGTTATAGCCGTATGTCACGACTGTGTCTGACACACAGACTGGCGTGAAGGCCTCGACCTGAAATTTTTTTTCCACTGTCAGGTAGTTTTTCTTTGTTTGCACTCGGAGACGTCTGTGTTCACCCCAGAAACCAGGGTCATGTTCAGGTTGAGCCTAAGAAACCCTCGTGCTTTACGCGCACCATTCAATTCAGCTTTCTGTCGCCCGGTTTGAGGGCAAATGCTAGGGGAACTAACTCTAGTAGGCCTGCCGGAGTTCTCCTCCCCTGTTAGTATTTAAGAGGATAACGCGTTCTAGAATGGGGGAACTCAGCTACGTGAAGCGGGTTACGTCGAGCTCTCGCTGGTCGTCCCTCCGAGAGGGGCCTCATATACTACTGATGTCTCGTCGAACAGTGGTAACACCTTTCGATAGGTCTTGAGGCCAACACTGCGAAGTTGTCTCGTTCCGACTTCCCCCACGAGCCGAATGGGGTAAGCATTAAATTATCGTTTTTCTTGATTTGTTCATCCTTCACCCCATCTTTGTGTTAAATGCTTACGGTTTTTGAGGGGGTCAGGTTTGAATCCTTGGCCTTAAGTAACGTTAACAATTACTACCGTTTCCTTCCCCCCCCCCCCCCCCCCCGTCCTCTCTCTCTCTCTCTCTCTCTCTCTCTCTCTCTCTCTCTCTCTCTCTCTCTCTCTCTCTCTCCTCCCTCTTTCTCCTCTTTCTTTCCTTCTGATGGTTGTCTTGTTCGTTCATTCAAAAATGGGCATACATTTTCTTCTCTTTTTTTTGCCTCTCTATTGGTTCCAATGCCTTGTTGTTCTGAATTGTTAACGGTTATAGCATAAGGAGGGAAAACTTACTGTGGATATCTAACCCGAAGATTCCCCTCGTTCATGCGAAACCAATCCACGTTTTCAGTCCGAGCAGGGAAGTTAGTTTTTTTTTTTTGTTTTTTTTTTTTTTTGATGGCATCAGCCGACATTATAGGATATGATGCTGGCTGGCGCAGTCAACCCATGCATGGCTCGGATTCCCTCCCTTGCTTCCTTGGAATCTGGATTTTTCGGGTTTTGTTTGCGTGATGACGGCTTTGCGGTAAACGAGAGCAATAGTCGATTGTGATGTGTGTGTGTGTGTGTGTGTGTGTGTGTGTGTGTGTGTGTGTAGGAGGAGGATGTGCATACATGGACATTTCTACACACATAATATGCATCGGTATGGGATAGACATATCGTAGCCCGGGTTATAGCTCTCTGTTCGGGACTTTGAACCAAGTGGCCCACAGCCTTAGTCTGGGCCTGGGAGTGACGAGCTGCCGTAGGTCGCTGGGTCCTCGTTACACGTGAGCAGCATCACCAGGGGACCGGCAAGGAGAAGCCTGCACAGCCCTGCCTGGAGACGGTTTCTACATCCCTGTCCTGGAACAGCCGTCCGGCACTCTCCGTCCCCGTTGTTCCTTTCCTCTCCCCCCCCCCCTCCCCCCCCGCAGTCCCGCGCAGCACCGCTTCAAGAGTTCCCAAATGCAGCGGCGCGGGTTGGGGCGTGGGAGTCGATGGGAGGAGTGCCAAACATCACCATCGCCATGAAGTGTTTTCCCTACACTCAAGAGAAGTTCGTTTATATACTCAGCACTTCTGCACTCTCTCTCTCTCACACACACACACACACACACACACACACACACACACACTCACACACACACACACTCTACCTTACCTGGTCAGTCCAGACTCTGGCTTGGGGGCTTCGTCAGGATTCTGTCCCAAGCCCTTCACTAGCATGAGCTACCAAGTAAGGTCTAGTCTAGTCACTGTCTTCTAGGCCAGTCTGCGACACACTCTGTCCCAGGCCGTTCGCCCGTGTCAGAGGGTCAGCAGCTGATGCACTGTCTTTCTGTCAGTGTCCACCTCCGGGCCCAGCAGTGGTACTGTCAGAACCGTCCTAGCCGTTGTAACCGTCTACGGCTATACTGTCGCAGTGCTAGGACAAAACTGTCTCCTGTTAACTGGAGGCCCTAACACTGGTCTGTCACTAGTGTTACTGTCAGCACGACCTAAATCCTGAACTAACTACAAGTTAGTCCTAGCCGTCCGCTCCCTTCAGGCCCGAGTGTCGAACTCCCTAGCTAACTACAAGTTAACTAGTCCGCACTCTTCAAACTCCCGTGTCGTACTGCCAGAGTTCGTCTGCTTGTTTACCTGACTGTCAGTGAACACTTCTCACGCGAGGTGCACTTCCGCTGAGCTCGCCTATGAGCGCAGAAACCATGCGTCACAACAGCCATCTCTACACCACCATGGTCTTGTGTCGCGTCCGAAACGTTTCATCGTTCCGTCATGTACATGTGATCGTCCAGTGAATCAGTGCGTTGTTAAAAACATACTCCAGCGTGCCTAGTCATGGACGCCGCCTAAGTCTAAGCGCCAAGACAGCCTGAGTGACTAAGCAGAGACCAAATACCCCATGCTGTGCGAGCTGTGACTTGGGTGTTCGGTTTCTAAGGACAGCGACGCCTACTGGGATTGAACACACACCAACACACACGCTACGTATCATCACCCATTTATGCACATTTGGAGAGTCATCATTTTTTTTTTTTTTTGGTTGATATGCTATGATGATTGCTTTTGAATTTCATATATATATGTCCATATAGTTAATGTTGATGAGGAGACTCCCCATGGTTTCCCTTGTATGTTTTCGCTTACTCGTTGCTACAGGTCCCTGGCCGCGGCCGACTGAGGTCCCCAAGGGTGTTTTGTGTGTGTGTGTGTGTGTGTGTGTGTGTGTGTGTGTGTGTGTGTGTTTTATCCCTAGACTTCATACCCCAGGGATCTGTATTTTATATCTATACTCAAATATTCCTGGCGTGTCTGTTGGACCTTTGGTGCCGCTTAGAAATAATATTGTCAATAATGAGCATTAAAAAGGTTCCCCTTTTGGATTGGGATCCTAGAGAGGCAGTTGCTGTTCCGTCGTTATTTCTGGGGGGGGGGGGGGGGGGGGGGGGGGGGAGGGGACTGGTGTGAGTCAGTGTGGGGTCTGCTGCCGGTGATCGGGAGGAGGAGGTGTTGCTGTCTTCCTGCCGATCCTTGGCTTTAAGCCAAGCTAAATTGCTTTACACGTCACACTCGCGTTTACACAGCGGGTTGTCTCCCTGCTTAGATCCCGTTAGAAAGTGAGGCGAGTGCAGGCCTTGAATCAACGCCCATCTTGCGCTGAAGTGGATGAAGGTAAGTTATTGCTCATTCATTTTTGTTGTCCCGATTGTTTTGCATCTTGCCTGATCAGGACCTAAGAAGTCGAAACGCGACGTGTTTTGACTTGTATTTCGTTTGTCCCATTTTTAAAAAAATTTTAATTGACCTGGTTAGAGCCGACTGAAGAGCTGGCTGCCGGCGCTTTATTCAGTCATGTTCCATGTCATTCGGCCAGTATCATTCACTCTGTTTCCTTCCTTCATCCTTTCCATTGTTCACGCTAGGTGCATGCTATGTGTAACGGGTCATCTATGCCAACGGCCAAACCGGCCTTCTGTTCCGACAGTTGGTGATGGGATTTTACGTGTGTGCAAGATGCTTTGCACGTGTTCACACATAGGACCTCGGTTTATATGGGGTCAGAACCGATGTTAACTCCGAGGGTAAAATGCCTTTGCACGGAAACGGCCTGGCAGAGATTCAATCCCGCAAGCCCCAGGATCACCACGATTACAAGCGCGACGTTCTGGTCCACATGTAGCCATCAATACACGCCTTTTTGTTATTGTAAAACAACCAAGACTGATATGAATTCGTCTGGCTTGTGTTTTGCGAGCTTTTCGTATATGACAAATAAGGCAATGGTAGCTTGTTTTCCCAATTTTCTATTTGTCCTTATTCAAGGAAAATTGTGAGTTTAGAAGTGTGTACTATCAAAATGTTCAGTTGATTATTAACGCTCACGAAGACTTCTAGGAATTGCGATTTTCGCAACAGTCTCACTCGCATGGTGATCCAAGTGATCTGTCCTACTATAGACCATCATCGATTATTTTTCCTCTGGTCTAAACCTCTCGAAAGGTATTTTAAACAAAATCTGCAGCTCCGTGTCAGTTGACATGAACTTTAGGATGATTTTACGTGAGCTTTTACCGTGACTTGAGATTTACCGTCCCTTGACTGGGAGCATGAGTGTTAAACTGTGACAGTGCATAATGCTCCCGGGTTTGTACTAACACAGCCCATCACCATCATGCGTGGTCTTGCATAAGCAACTAACCACTATCTTTCTTTTGTTTTTGACTTCTTTCTTTCTACCTTTGTTTCTTTAGTTCTTTCTTTATGAATCACTGTCCAGAACCGGGTTTTTGCTGGTGTTGCAGACCAGGCTCTAACTCGTCCAGAGCAGACCCCAGTATCAAAATTGCCTAACCCAGAATATGTCCCCATATAAACTGGCCTGGGTATAATACGCCCTGGACATAAATTAACCTGCGGTACTTTATACCTGAGGTATAATCTGGGGCCATCGTGAACCCCTCCCATCTGCGTTCCCTGAAGTACATTGACATTTGAAAAGTGTGGATATTGCCAAAAAAAAAAAAAACATTTGAAGGTTGGCTAGTTGAGCATCAAGGTTTTTTTTTAATCAACATTTACCCTATGACAGACATTTGGAACGTGAACAGTTCATAATCATCAAACAACACACACACACACACACACACACACATACACACACACGCGCGCGCGCGCGTACGCACACACTATTGGAAATAATGGTTCAACAATATATTTGACAGACAAGTTTGGACAAAATTGAAATGGCCCCTGTTTAAAGCAGCAAATGTAAGTTGAGGAGATGAAATGGTCTCATTCTGAATCCAAAAAGTCATAATTATCCTTATACACAACGAGAAAATGTGACGAAGATTACACAAAGAGAAAATGTGACGAAGATTACTTATCTCATTTTAAGGGCAGTTAACTTACACTAACACTGATTCCCAAAGCACAACAAAAGCACTAGCAATTAGACTTTAGAATTCACAGAAATCTATTGCAAAAGAAGACTAAGCCAGCTTTGTTAGAAATCATAGTATTGCCTCCCACTTGAAACTGCTGTTCGACATCATACACACCACATGAACAAGACAGGGGCAATGACTGCATTAGATTCTTTTTTTTTAAAAAACATTTATGCATGTAGCTCTGGGCCAGAATATACATTTAACTTGGGGCCAGAACATGTCAGCCAAATGTATACGGTTATGCAAAACTCACCAAAAGCTGTTTTAAGGGAGGGATGGGTGTCACACTGTTTTCCAGCTAAAAGAACGCCACAGGAGTGACCACAAGGCCTCTTACTTTATGTCACTGGGTGAAGCTGCTTGCAGGAGACAGAGGGCAACACCTAAACATCAAAGGCATTGAAATCAAACAAGACGTCACTGTATTATTAATGATTATTTCCTGTCATTACTGCTCTCTAGTAAGCTATGACCAGTCCCAATTTGTTCATAAAGAACGTCATTCTCAAACCTCTGCAAGAGCAAAACAGTCAAGACTGATCAAATGAGTTTAAATATAGTAGCGACTGTGCAAGACTGAAATTCAGATCTTTGCTCACTGCAACGGCATGATCATCGGCAGCGAGTTTGTGTTCACTGTGAGCATTGTCCTCTTTGATATTAAAGACATTGACACGTGACTCATCCTCCAACAGAGAAACGGTGACCGTGTGCAGTACTCGTACTTGCAACATCAGGTGTACACAGGAGGTATATTCCGACCAGGATGGGTATAACATAGCGCAGGCTGGTGTCAACCCCAGGGGTTAAAGTAAGCTAGGCTACTTTATACCTAGGGTATTAACTAGATAGGGAGTAGAGTTCGGCCTGCTACACTGGTTCACAGAGACCGTATGACCCACTTGATGATAAGCATGCAGTTAGAAGCGTATACATTCCATGCGTGGACATCGCGTTTTATTAGAGGGATTATTGTTCACGCACGTTTTGATTTCCATAGCACCTAGTTTGCGTATCCACTACATAAATTTGTCAGGATACTCTGACATTGTGAACAGAATGGCTGTGAATGCAAAGGATGATGAACAAGACAAGGACACTGGAAGTAGAGATGACAATGGTTTAGATGCACAGCAGGTCGACGATAATGGTGATGACCAAACTGATGGTCATGATGAAGACGTATAAGCGTCAAAGCAGGACACCTCATGTGATGTAGCTCCGCTATCTCCCAGTTTAAAGAGCTGTTTGGGAAAAAAAAAAGCATGCATATGTTTCACTCTGTCATCCAGAGGAACACTCTTTCTCCCTCTCTCCTCTCTGCCACTGGCATAAGACTTCCCCGTCATCGTTATTTCTAGATCAGGTACTATGGTTTGACTACCTGTGTGCGGTCTACAGATTTTTTCCCATTGCAGGCATTCACTCTGCTACATATTTCACGTTTCAACTGAATGCCCAATTTTTCCAAAAGTTTTTCAAGCAAAATTCAGATTATCCACTCCCTCCTTCGCTTCTCTCAGAAATAATATGTTACTGAGCTAAAACTGTATCTTTCTTTTTTATACCTTGTATGTGCATGAGAGAGAGAGAGAGAGAGAGAGAGAGAGAGAGAGAGAGAGAGAGAGAGAGAGAGAGAGAGAGAGAGAGAGAGAGAATGCGAATGCTTTAATGTGCTAGGCTTTGTGCCCATTCACATGGGGAGAATGAGGGAAGGGGTGAATTAAGGGAAGATAATCAAACGATATCACTGTATACAATGGATGTCAGCATCATGACATGGAATCCAAATCAA
Source organism: Conus betulinus (assembly GCA_016801955.1). Taxonomy (NCBI): domain Eukaryota; kingdom Metazoa; phylum Mollusca; class Gastropoda; order Neogastropoda; family Conidae; genus Conus; species Conus betulinus. The sequence goes on from JADBJO010023299.1 coordinate 22,813, forward strand.
GGTAAAACAGTTCAGTTCGTGGTTAATGTGCTGACCACAGTAGAACAACTCTGCAGTCATTGGTTCCAAAAGGTTTCAGCACAGTAATAAGAAAAAAGTTAACAGCCAACAACAAACTTCAACGTTCTTAACACTTCTACATCAAGATTTCCTTTCAAACCAGATGTGTGATCGCACGTTTAAATGACAATAAAATGTGCGGCCTTACTGTCACATCTTGAAGCAAAACTTCCTAAACAACCAGCTCTGGGTCAGAACAAGCTTAGATATAAATCCATGGTTCTTAGGTAGCTTCTAAATTAGGATTTCCATCATTACCAGCATTACTGTCACATCTGTCCTTTCTGTCTGGTTTTGAAACTACTGATAAGATCGTCCATTCGCTCTGATGTCTCTTCAAAACACTTCGTTATGGCTTTGTAAAGATCAGACACACAAACGTGTGTTGTGTCAGCCGATTCACAGACGTCCGCTTTGCTGCTGCTGTGTGTCTTCGCTCTCTGCCTCAGTCTCCTGTAGATGTAAGGACAGGCTGTCGTTGTATTCACTCAGCGTAACTGACTGCGATTTTTTCAAGTCTCTCAACGTTAATGTTTGTGTAGTTATCTGACTCCGTTTGCAAAATATCACTGTTATCATTTATTAATTAACACAAGCTGAGGATTTAAGTCATTCGCAGCAGCAGATGATGGACAGCGCTGCTGAATTACACTTGTCTCACGTGCACATTTCTCCACACAGGCAAGACTGTCATGCAAAATGTCCGACTCGGTGTCATTTTCCACGTCATAAAACAAAACTTGGAGGCGTTGGGAGAAACAAGCCAGAGGGAGACGAAGTAGGACTTGCCTTCTGTTTTGTCACAGCTCTGTGCACTCAGCCCTCAGTCTCTCCTGTCTCTCGAAATCTGTGAAGGACATTTCCTGCGGGTAGACGACAGTGTTGTCTTGACCCGTGTGTGCGCGGCATGCGGTTGACTTGGCGGCTCTTTCAAACGCAGCACGACGACGAAGTCTGTGCTCCTCTTCCTTCAATGCTGAATGACGACAGCGACAGTTCTTGTAACAGTGTGTTCAGCATACATTCCAAAGGCGTTGGAAGTCCTACTACAACAGGCATTGTTAACTGTTTCTTTCAAAAAAAGAAAATAAAATGTTTAGACCTCTGATGCAATGCTTCTTGCTGGTAGCCAAGCAAGGGAAGCCACCCGAGACACAGAGAGAGAGAGAGGAGAGAGAGAGAGAGAGAGAGAGAGAGAGAGAGAGAGAGATGCTTCAAATACAGTATGAAATTGAAAACGCATATTTATGAAACCAGAAGTGGAACAATACTAATTAGGCAACAACCATCACCGACAGACCGGTACTGTGCAGGGTGTTGATCTCTAGGGAACTGCCTTTGGATTATTTCATCAGTGCAGATCTCCAGAGAACTGCCTTTGGATTATTTCGTCAGCCTGAACTCATTGTTATTTCCGCTAGAGAATGTAATACTACATGCAGTCAGCAATAGCTGCTTCCAGCTTTTTAAATCATCACGCTGAATGGACATGTTTTCTCAATCTATTTAATATATGTAAACATATCTCAACAACTTCCATGTATGGACACTCCTCTTTATCCCTCAACGCAGCTTCCATTAGATGAAAACGTTCCACAATCGTTTTATATTGCCTGCTTTTTGCAAAGCCCTACAGCCTTTCCCATGCGGAAGCCTGCCTTTGTGAAAACCTAAGTTAACATTTTCCATACGTAATCTTAATGTACCTCAGTCTTTCTGCACAACAGCTAAATGGATACGTACTTTTTACATTCTTATACCGCTCCCACAGTATCAAAACAACAGCCTTTGCTATATGGGAAAGGTAATACTATCCCAATCTTGATGAACCGCCTCAAATAGATGAAAATGGACTTTCATTATCCACATTATGTATTCTATATGAAACATTTTGTTTATGTTTTGTCCATTGCATCTGTTGTATTACAATGAACTTTAATATTTATACACAATATGTCCTATATGTACATGACTTTAGTCTTTGTACACTGACTCTGCTATGAAAAGTGTACTCTAATCTTTGTACACTGACTCTGGTATGAAAAAAAAAAAGTATTGCAATCTGTGTACACTGACCCCTCTATGAAAAGTGTATTCTAAACTTTGTACACTGACTCTGCTGTGGGGAAGAGTTTTTCTCATCTTTGTACATTGGCTCCATTTCAAAGAATACATTCTTATTTATTTACACCACACGTGTTACAAGAAATTATAAAATTAAGGTCATCGAACTTTGCCGACAAAGAGAAAAGCAGTTATGCTGAGTACTCCATATGCAAATCCCAACCACAGCGGGGCGGAGACGTCTCCGGTGAGTTCCTCCACGGCGCCCACCCAGGTGAACAGTAGACAGTAGCCCAGAGGCACTGAGGCGGCCACCAGTGACATGGCCAGACTGACTGGACTTCGGCCACCACTGGTGTAGTCCTGGTCAGACAGAAGAAAGAAAGAAAGAAAGAAAGAAAGAAAGGAGAGAATGTTTCACACAGCTTTGTTTTCGCTTGACTGTCTCCTCCTCCGTGCGGTTTCAGGTGATAGGTCGAGGTCATTGGCCAGGGATAGCAGAGGACATCAAACGCTATGCCGATTGCTGTCCCGGAGCCAAACCCTGTCACAGTCAGTAGGCCAGCCTTCCTCGGTCCTTCCTGACACGACAGCCACAAGCAGACAAAGGTCACTGCCACATTCTAAGACTCCGCTGTTGGTGTCTTGGTCAGCCCGTGGCTAGTGCCATAGCTATGTAGCATGGCAATTGCCAGCCAAGCTATCCTCTACCAAACACACCCCATCCCCTATATTCCCCTTCCCTCCTCTCCTCTCTCTCTCTCTCTCTCTCTCTCTCTCTCTCTCTCTCTCCTCTCTCTCTCTCTCCTCTCAAACTGCAATTTGGGTTACCCGTCTACGTCACTCCTCCTCCCTCCTCCTCTGAAAGTCTCCCCTTGGTCTGTCAGGCTTACAGTTGGTGTGAAAGTCTCCCCTTGGTCTGTCAGGCTTACAGCTGGTGTGAAAGTCTCCCCTTGGTCTGTCAGGCTTACAGCTGGTGTGAAAGTCTCCCCTTGGTCTTACAGCTGGTGTGAAAGTCTTCCCTTGGTCTGTCAGGCTTACAGTTGATGTCACCAAAACATCGATAGGAGAGCGGCACTGACAGCAAAGGAGCAGATAACTTTGACATAACAGATGAGTGAGTCATCAAAACTCTGCGCCTGTCTCCCCTCCCCTTATCTGATCGTAGAGCGACCGGCTGTGCACGGGGAAGAACTCTCCCATCCTCCCCTACATTTCACAGAAGCTGCAGAACCCTCTCCCTCCCTTTCCTTCCCCACCCACTGTGGTCGTGGGGGAAGACGTCAGGTGCCTGCTTCTACATGTGCCCCACTTGTGCTACTGTGGGTCGTGGGAGAAGACATGTGCCCTCACCGGTGTCACTGTGGTCGTGGGTAAGACAGACAGAGTGTCTGCTTCTGCATGTGTCTCACCGGTGTCACTGTGGTCGTGGGGAAGACGTCAGGGTGTCTGCTTCGACATGTGTCTCACAGGTGTCACTGTGGTCATGGGGAAGACGTCAGGGTGTCTGCTTTCTGCCTCACATGTGTCTCACCGGTGTCACTGTGGTCGTGGGAAGACGTCAGGGTGTCTGCTTCGACATGTGCCTCACAGGTGTCACTGTGGTCGTGGGGAAGACGTCAGGGTGTCTGCTTCGACATGTGCCTCACAGGTGTTCACTGTGGTCGTGGGGAAGACGTCAGGGTGTCTGCTTCGACATGTGCCTCACGGTGTCACTGTGGTCGTGGGTGTGGTCCGTGGGAGACGTCAGATTTCTGCCTTTCGAGACGCCATTGCCTCAACAATGTGTCCACTGTGGTGGGGGGGGT